>JZLH01S0098527.1:19397-30552 GCA_001188425.1 Eucidaris tribuloides
GGTTCTGTGTGTGTGTCTGTGTGTGTGTGTATCTGTGTGTTCTATGTCTGTGTGTACGTGTTGTGTGTGTGTCTGTGTCTTGTGTGTGTGTCTATGTTGTGTGTGTGTGTCTGTGTCTGTGTCTGTGTCTATGTGTGTGTTTGTGTCTGTGTGTGCGTGTATGTGGTGTGTATGTGTGTGTGTTTGAGTGTGTGTCTATGTTTATGTGTGTCTGTGTCTATGTGTGTGTGTCTATGAGTGTCTGTGCCTATGTGTGTGTGTGGGGGGTNAGTGTCTGTGTGTGTATGTATGCATGTGTGTGCGTGTGTGTGTGTGTATACGTACGTATGTATGTATGTATGTATGTATGTGTGTGTGTGTGTGTGTATGTGTGTGTGTATGTATGTATGTATGTATATGTGTGTGTGTGTGTGTGTGTGTGTGTGTATACGTACGTATGTATGTATGTATGTATGTATGTGTGTGTGTGTGTATGTGTGTGTGTGTCTTTGTGTCTGNGTCTGTGTGTATGTGTGTGAGTATGTAAGTGTGTCTGATGTGTGTCTATACTTGTGTGTGTATGTGTGTGTGCGTCTGTGTGTGTATGTGTGTGTGTCTGAGTGTGTGTCTATGTGTGTGTGTTTGTGTGTGTCTGTGTCTTTGTGTGTGTGTCTATGGTGTCTGTGCCTATGTGTGTGTTTGGGGAGGGGGGTGAGTGTCTGTGTGTCGGTGCGTGTGTGTGGTGTGTGGGGGTGTCTATGTGTGTGTATGTGTTTGTGTGTGTCTGTGTGTATGTGTTTCTGTGCATGTGCGTATGTGTGTGTCTGCTGCTTGTGTGTGTGATGCGTGTGTGTATGTGTCTTGTGTGTGTGGGTGTGTGTGTGTGTGTGTGTGTGTGTGTGTGTGTGTGTGTGTAGTGTGTGTGTGTGTGTGTGTGTGTGTGTGTGTGTACGTGTGTAGTGTAGTGTGTGTGTAGTGTGTGTGTGTGTGTGTACGTGTTTGTGTGTGTGTCTGTGTCTTTGTGTGTGTGTCTATGTTTGTGTGTGTGTGTGTAGTGTAGTGTGTGTGTGTGTGTGTGTGTGTGTGTGTGTGTGTGTGTGTGTGTGTGTGTGTGTGTGTGTGTGTGTGTGTGTGTGTGTGTGTGTGCGCGCGCATGTATGTGAAATATGCTTTGATGCTCGACTGGATATTATACAGGGAGTGTATGCCAAATGTAATTTTTATACAATTACTATGCATGTACAGTGGAAATGCAAATACATGTACTTTAATCTTTTCTCCTTCAATAATTCTCCGTTTTATTTCTTAGAATTTTTGAGCTATTGATTTTTTTTTTTAATTCAAGTGCAACGTCCAATGTTAAATTAAAAAAAAAAAGAAATTTAGCTTAAATCTAGAAAAAAATTCTCGTGTCACAACGATGAAAGGAATTTCCAGAACTCCACCCATTTTTTTTGTCTTGGGGACTGAAATAAAGAATCAAAGCAAATATAGTCGTTAAAAATTGATTGGTACATGACCAGATCTAACACACACACTCTACGTATAGGTTTTCAAACCAAAACAAATTTTCTCGAAGTCTTGTCGGGATAAGGAGTTATGAAATCGCCATATTCAGTTCTCATTTCTGATAGGGTCATAAGATTGTTTACATTCAGAGGAATTTCAGAATTAAGAGACCTAAAAAGTATAAGTCTACACCCATTTTGCTCACGCCCTATCTACTACACATTTTTTTTTCTTTTGACCACATATTTATTTAATCATACGAACTGGACATATCTTACCTTTCAATGACGGTGATTGCATAATGAATTGAGTGATGTATTTTAGTGGTTTGACAATAATGATGTCACATACCACTCACTCATATTCACGAACGTAACCATCATCGACATCATAACCCCGTGGTTGTTTACCAATCCCTAATCATTGTTTACAGATAAGGCGAGGTTACTCTTCAAAGTTCGACTTTGAACTTTTGAGTGTCGTAAAAACGTTCCGTCCATGCATACAGAATTGGTTTAAGTACACCCATCACCAACGTATACCTCTAACCCAGGATGTACTAAGCAAGCTCTAACTTTACGACCGGTCTTCTATGCATACGAGATTTCATATTTCACGCGCAAACACCTAAAGATAGTTTGTTCCTCTGACAAGAACGGTTTTGCTACTTAAAATTTTGCTTGGAATATACGTGTTTTAACAAATTCCGTGTAACAGATTGCATGGTATTGTAGGTTTGTTGCGAAAGGTCCCGGGGCGTGCAGGCACACGAGAAGAAGTCCGTATTCTCATCGTGGTCGATTGTTGCAAAGATAACCCCGCTGGGCTGATATCGCAAATCAAAATACAGACCAACCATTTGAGAAACAAGCATTCGGAAAGCAGCAATAACACATAACGAATTTGAAAGGAGTGACACCTCAGATAAAATGGGTAAGTGCAATTATTTTATATTTCTGCATTATTCGTTAATTTAGTGGTAGAATAATAGAGTATTGTTAGATTGTCGTCGCATGATACACCCACTTTTAGGACGAAGGAATGGAATGAATGTATGCTTTTAGGACTATACATGTATGACCAAAAATCTGACCTGAAACAGATAATAATTCAAGATTTAAACTTTGTTTAGATTGTGTGCTATACACATAGTCAAAATGTCAGATATTTCAGCTGCACTTGAATGCTTCACATACATGTATAATATTATCATCAAATTGAACAACTACAGACTACGCTGTAATATGTGTTCCAACTTCTGCACGATCTTTTCCGATTTAATGAAGACGAATCCCTCCTACAATCAGTTATTATAATTGTGGTAGTACATTGATTAAAATTGGTCCGGTTGATAACCCATTTTAGAACTATAAAATGCAGAAGTATCTACATGTTTAGATTTAGAATAATAAAACACATGAAATTAATTCTTTACAACTTTTAACAACTGAAATATTGACCATTAAAGTCACATCATTAGAGTAATAAAATCTGACTTTTTTATTTCATTGAACCAATTTCACTTTAAAAAATATATACATAATTATTTCTTTGGAATTGCTGCTTATAAATTATACCTAGTATATTTTTAAAGATATATCTGAATAATAAGGAAAAGCAAAAAAAAATAATAATAATAATCATAAAAAATGAGTATTGTCCATCAAATCTGTATTAAAATGTTTTTCATTTCATTTTTCGGATCTGGGTTTTCATTTCCTATTCCTTATATGTGAACGCCTTCACTTTTAAACATGAAGTATTTTTATTAAATTCACGTATATGGATTTGTAATTAAATTTGATTAGACAAATTTAAATAGGAAGAAACGGAGACTGTCGTAGTGTAAGTGATAACATAAACAATGGACAACATGTTGGTACGTGTGCTGGTATGTAAATGATTAAACCCCACGAGTAGGATTTGTATCAAACTTTGGAGATCAGTATGAAGATAGAAAGATCCTGTATTTCTGAGCAGCCCTTACTTGTTTGGTAGTAAAACAAATCTGAAATCGGATTGACAAGACTTGGAGTGTTTGAGTGAATAGAAGAAAGAATTGCAAACAGAACACTCTGCGAAAAGGGGAAACCAAACAAAACTATAGTGTATGTTGAAATTCCAATGCCTTAAAATTCACACCGTCTCTCACGAAACTAATTCCCCAGAGGCGGATCTAGCTTTTTGCTAAGGGGAGGGGGGTTGACCCAGGGGCATCGATCCATTTTTCGGATGGGGGGGGATAATGTGAAGAAACGTCAAAAAAATATTCAATTAAGTTAATTGCCATGTTGCAATACAAAATTTTGCACACAAAGCGCGCCGTAAATTAAGCAAAAAAAATTGTGTAAGTTTAATAGTATTTTTATGCTAAGTTTAATGGTTTTGTAGTGATTTCCAATACTTTTTAACAGGTTGGCGTTTTTATGCACATCACATTTTCACTTGACAGTTCAAGGTTGGGGGGAGGTTAAATCCCCTAACCCCCCTCCCCGTAGATCCGCCACGGTTCTCCACCTAACACACACACGCACACGCACGCACAAACATACACCCCTACACACACAAACTTATATTGATCTGTGGGGCATACCTTTGTTCTGTTACCTAAGTCATAAAATAGGTGATACAATTTTAACACCAAATGGGCAACAATGGATCTTAAATGAGTGGTGTTATGAACATTAAACGTAGCTAAGTAAACATTTATAGCTCGATAAAGATTACTTTATAGTGGCATTGTTTATCGTTTTTAAAAACGTATGAATTTTTTCATTACAATAAAGCGTTTGCCCATTTAAACTTTAATGAATGACCGTTTGTTCGTACTTGTCATATTGTTGTTTGGGAAAATACAGTGTACTTTTCCAACAAATTTAAGCAAATTAAATGTCATACAGAGCAAGATTATTCGAACTCATGCTAGAGTTCAGCCACGAACCAATGTTGATCACATATCGTGATATGAAACTACGGAGTTAAAAAGAATATTGGTCAATGTTAACAGAATGTATATTTATTCATCCATATATTAATAATTAACTAGTTTCCACTTAAATATTTTTGTGGACTTTAATCAAAGCTAACATAATCATTAAATAATGTCTTCATGTCTCTTCTATTTATTAAAACATAGAACAGTGCTATGCCAAAACAACATTTGTTATTTACCGGTCCAAACATAGTGGAAAAGCTTTATCACAACCACACAAGATTAATCAATAAATGTTTTATGATGCGAAAATACATACACTGTCATATGCCTGGAATACACACTTTATTTCTATTAACGAATTTGAACACAATTGCGAGAAATTCTGTTTTCTAAATTCTTTGTACATTGATCACCACGTGTCCGTTGTGCTGTTTCTTTCTCTGCCTCGGTTTCCTTGTTATTGTCCTTTTCTATTTATTATTTAATTTAATTATTTTTTGAAATGTGTTTTCCTTTGTGTGTATTTTTTGTGTAAAACATTTGTCCTAGTCATATGTCCACTGTTCATTTCTTTTTTAATCCCCGTATTATCAACATTTGTATTATTTCTAATAATTGTTTTTTTTATTGGGGCGGGGGTGTCCGACACAGGCACACACACTTCCATGAGATTTCGCCTTCTCATAATAAGTCAATTCTGTATCATCTTATATAAATATTGCATATTTCTTGCTTGTATCGTATTTGTTAATTGTAAAATGAAGAAAATAAGGAAAATAAATGTGACTGCAAGCATTAAACAAACTGCCGAGACGGCATGCTCTTCATCACTGTACTCTACAATAACTGATAAATTAGACTATTAATTTGATAATAAATAGTTGAACAGCAAACATTCTCAGCAAAGTAAACCTTTCTTTCTTTCAAAACGTCCTTTTAAAGTGGCAGATTCACCTCGTTGCGAAAAATTATACAGGCTAGCCTGGAAGGTTAAGGAGTAATGTCTTACCATACATAAACAAGAGACAAAAGTAGACTCGCATTTTGTAGCAACCTGTACCCCGGGCCTGTATCGTGTTGGTCCAATATTTGGACTTTGGTACAATGCAAACATTGACACGCGTCATACTGATGGAATGCTCATAAAAGAAATATATGTATGTGGACGAACTGTCAATAGAGCTAACACAATTTTAATTAAATATTCTAATCCATTCAATCACAGGTCAACTTAATTGTGACGCAAATCCATCCACCTAGATTGTCCATAGATGGTTGATTTGAGAATCATAGCTCACATCAGAGAAATACTAAATATGAATTGCACACCATACATACTTCATAAAAATGACATATAAAACTATGTACATCCAATAATTTAATAAGCCACAAAATAATTGCAAAACATATCTGTAATTCCTCAAAAGAATAGATGAAAATTGATCTCATAAATTTTTGAAAGATATTTTAACTCATTACTCATTGTCTTACTGAATTTCATTATTAGATAATGATAGTGATAATAGTAATAATAATAATGTAATAATTATAATAACAATACTACTACTACTACTATACTACTACTACTACTACTACTACTACTACTACTACTACTACTACTACTACTACTATACTACTACTACTACTACTACTACTACTACTACTATACTACTACTACTACTATTACTACCACAACTACTACTACTACTACTACTATACTATTACTACTACTACTACTACTACTACTACTACGACGACGACGACGACGACGACGACGACTACTACTACTACTACTACTAATATAATATAATTATAGTAAGAATTTTGATACGTTAATCATCATCATTATCATCATAATTGTGATAATGATAATAACAGCAATAGCAATAAAAATACACCTTGCTTAACTGAACTATCTATTATTTCACCTTAATTGGTGCGGATCAGTATAATGCAACGAAACCATTTAAATTTTACACTATTTAAAAGAAATACATTTCCAATTAAAATTGTATGCTTCAGTTACAAAATTCACTCCATTGCGTCATTATAGTATCATAATTTGATGTTATAGATACATCCAACAACTTGTTTTCTTATGTTTTTCTAGGTTGTTGTGGCAAGAAGTTTCCCGTGGCTTCGTTGATTGGCGCCATACTGCAATGTCTCGGTCTTGCCTTGTTCTGCAGTTCCATCGTACTTGGATTCAACGCCTCGCTTAGTATGTTTGATAACGACGATGTATGGAAGCACAATGCAACAGAAATGTAAGTAATCATTAATTTATTGTAGCGGGTTTATTCGTTTTTTCCTAATCATCTCCTATCAAACAATGCATTGAAGCTTAATTGTTTATGTCACTCTAATACAGAACATTATATGACAGCTACAGTGTACACTGTACGATCTCAGACGAAAGATTATAAAATGAAGTATTGCTATAATTTGTCATGAGATAACTGAATAGTATACCGTACTTCCAAACTAAATTGTTCTTTGTTATTTGACACACCGAGTCCATTGATCCTCCGTACTGCATGCACTGCATGGAAATGATTAGGAGTCAAGGCTGAACGTGTATGATTTTGAAGATGCTCTCAGAGTCATACTGACCTCTAGTTAGTATTGTGTATAATTCCGGGAGGGGGGGGGGGCACTCATGTTTACATGTATGTAATAACGCGTGTATACGAAAACGCTGATTTGGGGTACTAATTTGGGAGGTATTTGGGGGTATTTTTTTTATGAATCCGTGCTTGGGGTATACCTGAAAAAATCCTTGCTTTCGGTGTTTTGTTCGTGTAAAATCCTCGTTTGGGCTCGCTTTGACAACCTGTTGAAATCCTAGTTTTTTGTTTTGTTTTTTGAAAGTCAATGCACACGCATGATTACAATATTTATACATGAGTGGGCCCCCGGGGTATATTTCCACCAAAACGTACAAGTGTATACGCAATTTTGTTTTATGTCAGTTATCAGGGGTTTTTTTCCCCAGATTCACAATGACACTAATATTACCCATTACAAGTTTATGATTTCATCCATGGTTTGTTTTCAGAGCAAAACGTTCTCTCGCTGTTTTTTTGTTCAAAGTTGAAAAAAAAGATTTTGATCCCACTTTAATAACAAAACTTTAGGGGCGTCATCCTCAAGCAATAATTATGGCATTTCCTGTTTTCTCCAAATTTATTCGTATGTCATTCCACTCTTATTGTATTATGTAAATAAATAATCAAATATTCAAATGTCGACTTAGCAAAATTGGTACTATTTTTTTAAAGACACAAGTTAACAGGACCACAGCTTTAAAATCTGAGCTACATAATCCTCCATGCTCTAAGTTCTTTGATAAAGTCTAAAACTAAATCTCTGAAAAAAAATTGTACTTCAAAGTGATCGTTTAGTGCTTAAAAAGAGTGAAAATCTACAGTATCTAATGTAACCTTCTCCTGACCTGATCTATTTCCCCCATAGACTGCTGTGTTGTTCCAGGTCTGACTAATTTATACTCAGCCCGAGCAATAAATCAGTGGGATGCTTATCCATGCAAACCTTGCCAGTGGCAGCATAACCTTTGTAACCAATAACCATAACCATAACCATGTTTATTTGTCCATTTTAACACATGATTATGTAGCTCAGATATTAAAGTTTGACATTTTTGGAAAATTAAAGTTCTTTAAACCAGACGTGTCTGATTCGCCTCATTTTTTCCGTCCACTTTTTGTCCCATTAGCATCTACTACGTTAACATCAGCGTGTACAGTCTAACATCACTCATGTTGGTGCTGGCAGTGGTGTTTCTATTCGAAGCTTTTCTCGTGACGGCTCAGAATAGCGAACAGTTTTACGACGACGGCCACATCTGCTGCGCTTCTCCCTGCTGCGTGACAGCGGTAAGTCTACTTGTCTGCGTGACGTGCGTAAGACGTGCTTACGACTCGTGTAATGTGAGTTTACGTTGCGCTTAATACGGGTTAATGGTGAGAAACGTGGTAACGCGTGAGACTCGCGTAAAACGAGTGAACTTAGTGTGTATAAAGACGTTAGTATGTATATACGATATAAAACGTATAACACATTCTTGGACTTATCATGTTTGCATCTGGAAATCATTTCTGTTAATAAACATCTAATCGTAGGCTCTACATGTCTTATAAATTCATTAAAAAAATACCAAGATCAAATGTATTATGTTATGATTTAGCCCCATATCCAACTAAACTCCTCAAAAAAAGTTTGGAAATCTGAGTTTGATCGGTTATATCTCCCGTTTTGTAGAAATAATCAATGCAAGCTTGGTATCATCGGAAAGATTATTTAATTTTCTTTAAAATAATATCCTACTTGTTATGATTATGCTATCAGGGAAAGGGCAGTATTTTAAAATGTGGTGTAAAGTGTAATTTGAAAAGCTGCAAAATGACCAAAGTTCGGTTAGTCACCCAATTGTTGTTGTTGCTGATAAGTGAGTTTTCCATTGTCTCTTTGGTCGTTATACGCTCTAATGTGAACATTGACATGGTTTGAAGAAACACCTGCAAAATAAGCAAGCAACAACAACAAAAAGTGAAAAAAAAAACATGTATGGGCATTAAAAACTGGACATAAGACATTTAATCTCACGGACCTTTCACCATGCACATTAACACCACAAAATGATAAAAAAAAATCAGGAGCTTGATTGGCATGAATTTTCTCAGAGAGAGGGTATCACAAGAATGAACTAGCCTGCATGCATCCCAAACCTTAACCCCATTGAACATTTGTGGGATCAACTTGGCCGGGCTGTACGGAAGAGAGCCACAAATGTAACGACATTGGTAGGTTTGCAATTGACGAGTGGAATACCAACACACAGCAACGAATCACAAAGCTCATCAACAGCATGTGGAAGTGATGTCAGGCGGTGGTGCAGGTACGTGGGTCTTCCACTCGATATACTGAACTCAGATCATGTTATTAAAATCAATGAAGATTGATGAAATCAAAGATCCATGGGAAGATAAACATGAAAATCCATGTAAATCAAAACACCTGACACTTTTTTTTAATCAGTCTGTTGTGTTCATGTGGTGAGATTAAATTCTGTGAGATTAAATGCCTTATATCCAGTTTTTAAATGCCCATGTTTGTTTATTTGGATGTTTCACTTGTTGTTGTTATTGTTTGCTTACTTGTGCAGGTGTTTTTTTTTTCAATCCATGTCAATATTCACAGAAGAGTGCATAAAAACCAAAGAGACATGGAAAAACTCACTTATCAACAACAACAAAAATTGGGTGTTTTACCGAACATTGGCCATTTTGCAGCTTTTCACTTTACACTTTACACCACATTTTAAGACACCGCCCTTTTCCTGGTTGCATAATTATCACGAGTACCATTTGTAAGAAAATTAAATAATCTTTCTGAAATGATACCAAGCCTCAATTGATTATTACTACAAGAAACGAGGGAAGAATTAACCGATCAAACTCAGATTCAAACTTTTTTTGAGGGTTGATTTACTCGATTGTTGTATTAAAATACTACAATGCTAAATTTTATTGCTCGAATGTTGTATATATGTAGCTTAGGTTTCCTAAATTAAAATACTAGATGCACCATTGGTGTGTAAGGAAATATTCTTGTAGTTGAAGGTACATGTAGTTGTTTGAATAACATACACACACATAACGTTTCTGGGAAATTAAATAGTAGCGTGTAATCATAATAAATTTTAGATATAATATTATATTTCGGCTATTTAATTATTCCAACTATTTAAAATCCGTCAAGTTAAATAAACGTATCATAAAGTGTGTACGTGAATAGTCGATATGATTTGATTTGTTAACGCACCATGGTTACACATCTTAACTGTACGTCATAATCAAACAGGTCGGGAATTTTCAACAGCACGACAAATTTATCAAAATGTCAAAAAGACGAGATATCTCGTCATGTAAATATACTACAATATATTTACTTATCACGTGAGCGTGCACTTTATACGCCTTCATTATTTGACTTTAAGGAGGGTAATACCTCGTTTAAAGCTTACAGGACAAAATATAAGTGTTTACTTAACTCGGTTTATTAAACATAATGTCGACACACGTTGTGTTACAAGTAAAGACACACTTTTCCAGCACAATACACCTGATGTATTATGTTCGGTGTCATGGAATCTTATATACAAACAATGGAGAAAAAAGGGTAATAATATGGCATACCATTGTCTGATTAATTGGTCGAGTTTTTATGTGTGTTTGTGTATGTGTGTGTCCCTATGTGTTTAGCTGCAAAGTGTATGAAAACTGTATATCTGCGAAACTTGCCCTTAAAGTTAGGGAACGGTGCTGTTAATTCGACGTGAAACAAAAAACAATATGTTATTGTACCGGTAATTATAGAACATACACTATCCGTGAACACTCATTTTCTGAAGATTCCTGCACTATGTCTGATTAATTGGTCGAGTTTTTATGTGTGTTTGTGTATGTGTTTATCTGAAAAGTGTATGAAAACTGTATACCTGCGAAACTTGCCCTTAAAGTTAGCGACCGGTGCTGTTAATTCGACGTGAAACAAAAAGTAATATGCTATTGTACTGGTAATTATAGGTGAAACATACACTATCCGTGAACACTCATTTCCTGAAGATTCCTGCACTTTACTTTCATACGAAACTATGAAATAATGCGTGAGTAAAGAAATGACTTTCAGATAAATTTCATGAGACGCTGA
>JZLH01S0098528.1:2054-12392 GCA_001188425.1 Eucidaris tribuloides
GATAAACTTTTGATCTCTTCTTACAGACCGAACAGTTTAATTCTGGCCTGAAAGACAACTGCTTGATCCTGAAAACGGCCATACTGTCCAATGAAGAAGTTCCTCAGGAATATGATGTTGGCATCAATAAGGACATCTTTCAGAAACTGCCAAAGCCATCATGTAGGTAACTAGGTATTACTCAGTAGTCACTCATCTTATGCCCAAATTTTCAAAAGATTTTTGTTAGTTTTTTTTTTTTTTTACTATAAATCCTTTCATGTTTGAGGTCATTCACAAAGATGACTCTCTCAGGCCTTCAACTGGTCCTACTTTTTGACTTTTTTAGTGAAGATCCTAGTTTTCCAAAACTGCTTCGTGATAGGTTTGTTTGGAGTTGAGTTGTCTTTACAGGTTGTTGCTAAGAGTACTGCAACTACATGTACCATCATCACCTGTTTGTGAAGGAAAATATGTTTCCGGGGATTTTCACTTTTCGCCAATCTTACATTTTTTTTTTGCGTTTTCCACATGCTTCCAGTTTCTTCAGGCTTACTAAGTACTCCAAACACTACTCATACAGGTCTCTCCCTGTTAGATTTTCTTTCAAGTGGCCAAATTGACACATCAGATGGACCTTACCATCGCTTGTTTGTTGCAGAATCTGATTTTTTGGTGGCGAATGCAAGATTTCTAGTGGGGAATTGAAATTTCTGGTGGCCATTGGCACCCGGACTACTGTTGAGGGCGAGCCCTGTCATAAATATCCTACTTTCCTCTTACTTTAGGGAATCAAATCCTACTTTTTTCTTACTTTTTGGAGAATTTGCTTCTAATTTTCTCCTACTTTTTCAACCAAGCAGAGTTGAAGCCTGCTCTCTTCCTAATTGAAATGTGCTGTAACTAGCATGTTTTAGTGTATTGTTCTGAAATTAAGAAGCCACAAAAATGTTGTGATGTTTAACAGGTCTGTGCAGGGGCAGAACCAGGTTAAAATCATATTGAGGGGGTGGGGAAGCAAAACTGTCAAAAATATGTACATTTCATGAATTACTGTACACTACGAAAACCCCATAATATTCTGAATTTTAACATTTTTAGTAGGCCCGTTCTGGAAAACAGTTGTGGGGCAACCTAATTACTTAACGGTACTTTTATTGCCAAGGTAGTCATGGGTAATGATACTGATAACAACATGATAAGGAGCTTGATGATCTTTTTACTTTCGTTTGTTTGTTTTGGTTTTGTGTGTTGCTTTGTTCTGAATCATGAAATAGGTTTGCATCGGAACTATTGACACCCTATTTTCTTGTTGCTTCATTTTGGACGATGGAACAGGTTCCTTTTGGACCTGATTGTTATTATTTTTTGCTTGTCACACTGAATTCCACGAAAGAACACCCGTTACAAAATATCGTGAATACGTCTATCCTTGTAAAAAGTCAAAAACTTATATTTGTTATTTGCTAATTCTCAAAAATCTATTTAGTGTTTATGTAGTACGTATGTACTTCAATATATGTAATGGAAACTTATATGTACGGTAGGTCATTCGATCTGTTGAATTAAACAGACATGAATTATTCTTTCATTGTATTTTATAGTTTTGCTGCAGAAATACACACTGGATAAGACACTGTGCCCGGTAACAATGGTTGCGTCACAGTATGTCTCATTTTCAATGGCTAAATTGTCTCCTGGTTGTGATCATCATAACAGGTAATTGAAACTACATGTAATTCTTATCTAGTGCCCAAAGTTTTCTGCTTTCTAAACGTCAAATTCTGCTTTCTTCTGCTTTACAAACGTCAAATTCTGCTTTCTTCTGCTTTCTAAATTTCACCCTTTCGAAATTCATTGAAAACTCAGAAAAGACTTTTTTCTTATATCAAATGCATGTAAGAAAAATTGATTGCCTATATTGTTTCGCGTGCTGAGCCTGAGCAATTCCTAGATTGGATTTTGTATGGGTAACAATGATTAATCATTATGCATTTGAAACCAATAAGAGTATACTTATATTAAAATTAGTGCCGTCGTCAAATAGAAATTTCTCTTTCGACATGTCACCTCAAATATTAAGCCGACAGACACAGCTGTCGACAAAACAATGGTCAGATAAATTGGGACATTGAATTTATAAGACAGTCTTACACCACCATACCTATTCATGTTAAAATACACCTGTATTGTGGCTGCATACTACAGGAGATAATTAGCCTGCCAGGGGCCCCAATGATGACTGACATCACTATTGAAAGCAGCTTGTGGGATGTTGATCCCAGGGCTTGACCACATCGTCAATTTCCGGGGAACCAAGATTCTTATGATGTAGATTACACTCAGAACAATGGTTCTCAGTTTCTATAACATTCTGCAAGTGTGAGAAAGAAAAAAAAATGCTTGCTTTGAGAAGTGACTGCCTGCAGAGATGACATTGTTAGGTCCTAATTTATTACTTTGATACCCTGTGTGTTGTTGTCGGTAAGATAAAATCTCTGTCGACATATCATCTTTCAGTCAAAATACTGTTATCTCAACAAGCTTTTCTACAGAAGGCATGTCGACGACGCCACTAATTAGAATTACTAAAAATTTCTTACCAAATTCACTATTTATGTTTTTTTTCATTGTTTTTACATTTTTTTTTAAAAACTGCGTTTTCCGCTTTCTACCCCTGTTTCCGCGATTTTCGCGAAAAATCCGCAAAGCGGAAAACTTTGGGCACTACTCTGATCATACACAGATACACAGTTGTTGAACATGTATATTTTCTTTTTGTATGCAAAAGATGCAAAGTTGTTATCTAAGATACATGTAGCGTATGGCTTTGAGCCATGAAAATCATTATGTGTCACTGAGGGAACAAAAAAGGAATACTAATAAACAATTATGTATTCCTACATTTCAAAATATTTTCATTATCTGTAACCAAAATGAAGCTATGTCTGTACTCTGTAAATTGTGATTGGGTAATGTAGCTTTTATTTTACACTTGTTATTACGGATTTGTTGACTGATTCTGTATGTTTTTTCATTAATTTAATTTTCCTCTTTTGGTTATTTTGTGATCAGGAGTGTGCTGGCATATTTGACATTGGACCACCGGCTCCAAGTTTGCCTGATTGACCAGAAGGATCAACACATAACTGAGGTCAGTATAAAATCATTGCCTCTGGGATTCTAAAATCCCCATAGAGATACATGTACATGATATGCCAGGTTCCTGTAGCCAATGGGTTAAGAGACTTTTTGATTGTGTGTAACAATGTCATCCACATTGACAAGTGATACGTTTCTGACCATGTCTCTGTCATGTTGGCTATAGTTAAGAAACATGTCTTTTGAAGTTTTTTGTCAAGTATGTGGACTGTGATGAGTTGTGCATGTCAAAAGTCAATTTTGGGGATCAATTTCGAGCTGCTGGTGGGCACTCCCCTGGGGATAGATTTGCATGGGCCGTTCTGTACTCAGTTATTAAAGTATTCTCCAGCTCGTGGTAAAGGTTTCAAGTGGTACTCAGATTATATTCAAGTTTTGGCCCCCTTTAAAGGGGCCAAACGTAGCGGAAAGACCCCGGCAGAAATGGGTATCTGTATAGCTCATTACCCTACACGTGCTCCTGTGGTCAGATATTACTTAGTACCTCAATGGTTTTTAGATAAAACCCTCTGGCAGTGATGCCAACCAGTACGGATTTTCCAGGGCAGTTCTGGTCTTATTAGAGTTACTAGGCGGTGCGTTCAACAACAAAAACGTAGATTATAATTAGAATAGAACACAAATGACCAAGATAAATGAAACTACCGATTCAAATGCCTTGGTTACTGAAGTGATTTGAATGCAATGGTTTAATTGTAATGGAAATGCCGTGTCTACATTCGCTGGTCAGTGATGGAACAAAGGTTTGTTTTATTCATGCTTTTCCGCATAAGAAAACTTTTGGTTCAGCTGTTTCAAATATTTTTCTCCTTCGCACTCTGATCTCATTTTTGTTATTACATAACCTTTTTATTGTTTACCGTACCGCCTAATAACTGTAATAAGACCAGACCTCCCGGAAAAATCTGTAATGGTTGGCATCTCTGCTCTGGGCTGCCTGTCTATGGCTGTATTGTTTTTAGAACCAGGGATACTAGACTGCACATGCTCAGCGTATGCTAACGCATGCACATGCATTTGAACGTCTCTGGTAGAACTTTGTATCGGTCGTGTTGTAACAAGATATCCAAAGCAATACATTTCATGACGCGGGGAAAGCAGGAGAATGTTGTGTGTGAGGAGAGAAAATTCTGCATTGTTTTCGGTTGCAAAATCTAAAGCTCCCTTTAAACTGAAGCAGGCAATAGGCCAGTTTACTAATATATTCAAATTTATGGAGGTTTCTTCCTTGGAGACCTAGTAACAAGCTCTACATTTCAATACTTGGAATCTAACTTGCATACATTAGTTCTTGCTTCGTTGAGCAAACATCCATGGAGTGAGCTCTCAGGTTGTTAGTGAAAACCTTTGTTTAAAAGGTATGCATAAAATTAGAATATATTACATATGTACCCCTGTAGTAAACTGGTCTATTCCAACCACTGTTGTATCCACATGTACACGTAGCTCTTTACTAAGTCCTCGAAAGTTAAGAAACTATGCCAGAAATCTGACTACGCAAAATACTATATTTTGGCACAGAGAAGCAAGTGACAAAAATGTCATTTCTTGTAAATGAGCAGTTTGTGTCTGGTATTTACATTGGCATCAGTGCAAATTGCAAAATCAGGTCATTTTGACTTGAATATTTTTCAATAGACTGATTATTTCTTCAAAGTTTGTGTGCAGGTGCAGCATGCCGAATTTGATTTAAAAACACCAATAATTCAAATATCAGTCATTTTCCAATTGCTTTCAAAGAAAGTAGGGCAGCATTGTGATCTGATTGTTATATTTGTCCTCATTCAGATGCTGAATCTATCTGACAAGCTTCATGAATATGCAAAAGAGAGAGGATTCAACTTGGAGGGGGAGCCTCTTGAGAACACGCCTACTTCTCAGTTCAGTGATGTGGCTGATGCCTTCCAAGAATACAAGACTAGGATGTATCAGCTGGCTGCAGTAGGTAGGTACTCACTCACAGGAGTAGTAGAAAATATGCTACGAGACTGCATGTGATACTCTTTCAAGGCAAAAAATGCATATCTGAATTAATTTGTGAAATAATTTCAGCGTAAATGAATTAGCAACATGATTTTTGTAGTTCAGGTATGAAACTTTGGTGTAAAACAGTTAAGCTTCTTGGATTAAAAACAAATCTAAAAGTAATAGGTGCTGGCTGTTGAAACCTTTTCTATGCTTTTACACATGATTGAACATTTACCAAGAGGGGAATACAGGCACTTGTAAGGGGTAATTTAGCTTCTATTTTATATTCCCCTTGCTCGAATGGGTGGGTATTCCAGATGTTGAAGCAGCATATCATATTCAAAAATCTGCTCCTCGCTTACAAAATTTACCCCTTGGAGATGATGTGTTTGTACAGAAGCCTAGTACAGAGATGACGGGCTTCAGAAAATAGGATAAAATTTTCTGTCAAATTTTGATAAAATACTGACTTTATATTGCGTAGTGCCCCTCCCATCAAGTACACATTTTCTGTCAATGTAGAAAATGGGTATGTTGGTATCGACTGTTAAAAGCCCAAAGTTTAGTTTTGGGAATTTTTGTACATTTGAAAGCTTTATACCCAAAGGTCATATCACACCGAAAACACATTTTTAATGTCTTTTGTTTTTCTTTAAGTAATGAATGAAAAATCTCGGGGGGGGGGGTGGGGGAACCCCGTGAGACTTTTGGTACCCCAGAGATTTTCGACTATATTTTACATTATAGCATTTAAAGGGTTAATAAGGTGTTAAGGTTATCCGAGTTATACTTCATCAGAAAGAGCAGAGTCTCTTGGGGGTCCCACTGAGATTTTTAATTCATTAATTAAAGAAAAACAAAAGACATTCAGAATCTGCTTTTGCTGTGATATGACCTTTGGGTTTAAAGCTTTCAAATAACAAAAAAATCATGAAAACTAAACTTGGGCTTTAACAATTCCCTTCATTGTCAACTGATTGAAATTTGCATCATCTTCAGTATCATGTAATGATACTGTTGTATCTGCATAGCAGTTAGCTCAAGGGGTCAACTCTTATTGTGGCACATTTTTAAGGAGAACTTTGAGTTCAATTCAGGTTTCTTCCTGTTCCAATTTCAGCACAATGGGCACACATCTCTCATGTATAGAAGGTGTGAATAGCTTGCTGGACCTGAGTTTTGTATTGAGTAAGAGGATTAAGGGGGATTAGTAAATCCCTACTCATTGTCAACAGTGCATTTATTGATCTATGCAAATTGGCAAACAAAGCCCAGCAAGGGTTAAACCAGGTAAAACATGGTCTGGACCCACCTTCATATTTCAGGACTCCTTGTCCCCAAAATATTCACAGTATCAACAGGGAGGTGGAGTAGAGACTGTATCCGTCAGCTTGTGTTCTTTGTCTACTCTTCATCTACAACTGTGACTTTGATGCTGGTGACAAACCTGCTATGGCGATCAAGCTGCAAGTAAACTCTGGTATAACCTACCGATCCACATCCAAAATTCTACTTCACTTGATGTTACATGTACCTCAAATAATGTTTTTTCTCACATGAAGTGCCTAATCTTTAAGCAAAAAGTAAGTATGTATATTTGTAAACTTTAACTCTTAACGTGCCGAAGTCGCAGATCTGCGACAAATAATATGCATAAAGTCCATAGAGATTAAAATCCTCCGGCACGTTAAGAGTTAAATCTACCACTGCAATTGTGGTTTAATTTGTTCAGCTCGTAGAAACTGTGTGCATTAAACTTTTTATAAATGCTATTTCTTATTTACTGTTTTACTGACCTCTTAAATCTTCATGCTTAGAGTTTTTGCCACTGTAATCAAGTGTAGTTAAAAAAAAATTCAATGGTTGTATGCTTGCAGGTGGTGGAGGAGAATAGGAGGGCTGGATGGAGGAGGGAGGATGCACCAAATAGGGTGAAGTGGAGGGAGGGGGTAAGAACAATTTCTGTGAGTGCGAGGTAAATCCGACCACCGCTGTTGTCAGGGACTAAACCAGATTCAAAACCTGGGTTACTGCCTCCTGCTACTATACTCAATGGTTGTACGCTTCATAAAAATATAATTGTGTTGGATTTGGATTGTCATGGACACATCAATTTATAAAATGCTTCATTACAGGAATTCAGTGGTCTGCTATGTTTAATGTTCCGGTTAACCACTCAAAAGTCGCAGCCAGTACAGATGGTTGTAAGAAGCAGCGACTCGGTCTGCCGCCGGGAAAGACAGATCAGTTTGTGGTCTTGGCATCTGCAATGAAGAGTGGACACATTGTTTTGTGGAGATTTGATAGTCCAATAACAGTGAGGTGAGTGAAAAATTGTGTATGCTTGTGAATTTTTGTATGTCAAACATATGACCCAGTTCAAAGAAGTCATTTGAATGACATAAAATACCTGGGTACCCAATGAAAATCTGTAACTTTGTTGAATTATTGTTTTTTTTTCAGTGCCAACTGCAAATCGTTTGTACCCTTGTGTAGTCTACTAATGGCTGGTGCGTGCCAGTGCACAGTATGCAGACATAATTGCTAATGTCATGTCAAATATGATGTTGGAAGTTAAATTTAATAGAAGGCCGCAGTGTTATATCAATATCTATAAACAAACTATTTTGTGACGAAGATTTTTTTTTCTCTAACATTGAGAGGACTTTAAAACCCAACTTTTACATATATATTTAGTAACCAGGTTACTCTGTGCCCGCAAAAAGTATTCATTTAAAAAAAAAGTGCAGATTTCAATTCAATAACCCGATTACTGGTTATTGGCATTATATGCTATATTGTTTTGAAAGCCAGGACTGAAGCCTTGTTACATCAATATGACTCCGGTCATGAGTGGGCATCAGCGAATGTTGGTCATCATCTACAGAGTGAAAGGACTTGCAAGAACGTGAAAGTGAGTGGACTCCAATAATTCATGAAAGGAAGCATCTAAATATGAAACTTTGCACTTAGTTCTGCCATGTTCTTAGGACTTCATTTGCTGCTTTAATGGTGTAATTTTTAGTAGAAGATTGAGTAATCAACAACACGAAAAAAGTACTCCCTTTTACAAACAGTAACTTTTTAAAGGAATGAGGTTCAGCAACAATGTTTGTCAGGAGTATTCTACACTAATTGACTACAACTGTGAAAATGTGAATGATCTTCAACGCCATGCATGAGTGAGAGATGCATTAAAGGCGAATGTAACTTTCAAAGTCACAGGAAGCATCTCTTATGGCAAAATCTGGTAAATAATGGCTTTTTGCTCTTGTTCAAAAAGTGCGGTCATTCAACCCTGACAATGATTAAACTCTAACATTCGTACAGAATGTAAAATATGTTTTGCGAAAAATATTGGATTTTGTTTTTTCAATAAGATTTATGAATTTTTACAATTTCAAAATTGCAAATGTGGAAATTTATATTGAGCTATTGAAGTGAAAATATGCGAAATGCACCAGGACGTCGTAGCAGGGGTTCAATCGTTAGATGATTAAACAATAAATCGGGCCAAACATTCACCAGAAATAAAATTTTCAAACCATGTATCACAAATTTCCCAAACTGACCCCTGTGGGGATTTGAAAAGTGACATTTTTTCATGGTAATGCATGCTCACTCATCATGTTTTGAACAGATCATGCCACATTTTCGTCATGACATATATTGTCATGCGTGTAGAAATTTCCTGCCAAATTATTTCTGCGCTAAACGTTAGTTGTTAAAAAGTTATGGTAGTTTGAAAAAGGGGCTAGTTCTTGTTTTGTTGTGTTTATTAAAGTAGTAAATGTTTTTAACTTATGTCATTAAAAATTTATGGTAGTTTGAAAAAGGGGTTAGTTACTTGTTTTGTTGTGTTTATTAAAGGAGTAACTGTTTTTCCATTGAACCTATTGAATATGGTTTGATTTTGCTTTAACATGCATTTTCCATGACTTTTGACAAGATATCTCGTCTCTCGTCTTCAAAGGTATCAAATGCCAAGGATTACATTTAAAATTCCCATTTTTGTAACATCTCAAATTTCATGCATACCCGTTAACAAGGTTGTTCTTGACAACCTGAAAGCTTGTCTGAGGCTTGCTCGACATAGCAACAAGTAATATACATGTATTGCAAACTGGATTCCAGCATTTGAAGTTCATTTAAAAGGAACAGGTTAATGGACGTCTCTAGGTTCCCAGGAAAGAACATCCATAAAATTACAAGAAACGGCCTGTTGGTTGCATTTGTGGGTGGAGAATAGAACAGTTTACTAATATATTCGAATTGTATGCATACCTTGTAAACAAAGGTTGTCCCTAACCACCAGAGAGCTTGCTGCATGCTTGCCTGACATAGCAACAACCAATGTATGCCAGTTAGATTTCAAGTATTCAAATGTATTCATTATGAACAGGTTTGTGGAATAGCTTGTTACTAGGTCCCCAAGGAAGACAAAATCTGTAAATTTGAATACATTAGTACAATGGTCTGTTGACAAGTAAGGATGAAGGCGTATCAACATCTGTACAGCAGTTGAATAGACCAATTTACTAATGATATTCAAATTTACAGATTTTTCTTCCTTGGAAGTCGAGTAACAAGCTATTCCTTAACCTGTTTATAGTGCTTGGAATGTTAGGGACAATCTAATCCTGTTGTGGCTGATGTTTATGTCTTTGGCCAGGTAATACACTTCATCTACATTACCTCTTTTCACTTAGTATGTCTGGCTTGACACGCCTCCCCAGCTAGGAATACTCCCCAGAGAGTAGAAATGGTACACATCTTTGTGCAGGTTAGGACTGTATTCCCAGTGACCAGGGTAATAAAAGTGCATAGAGACAGATCTCATTATATGCGCTATATAAGAATGGACTATTATTATAAACTGGTGTATTGCTGTATTTCTAAATTTTCGTATATCAAATTTAGCCCTCATTGCTACTGGTGGTCTGGAGGGACAGATATCGGTGTGGCTCCTGACAGCTGTAGACAGAAGCATTGAGGTTTCCAAAATGGCTGATGTATGGACTGAGAAGGACGGCATCTCAGTTGATGGCCTTGTGTGGCTGGAAGCTCAGTGTGTAAGTATGGTCTTCAATCCACTATATACAAAATATATGATATTGGATGGATTTGAGGTAGGCACGTACCCACGGGGGAATGAGGGGGGCATGTGCCCCCCCATTCAAAATTTTTGTTCAAATTTTTTGGTTTGAAAGGTTTATAAATTAAAATGCA
>JZLH01S0098547.1:14858-30740 GCA_001188425.1 Eucidaris tribuloides
ACTTAGTCGTGCAACACTAATGTACACGCATAGAATGACGGGCAGGGGCATGAAGACAGATTGAGATGTCCATGCCAAGAGGTAGATAAGAATGACTTGCAGAAAAGACCAAGGAGGACAAAATACAATGCTAATCAAACAGGTTATGAGAAACTGATACACAATGTCAGAAAGGAGGTAACATGGGTTATTCCTTTGAAATTACAGGCCCAGTCTGGCATGAAATTCTACACTTCATAAACCATGCAAACCCTTCATCTAACTCATCAGCATGCTAATTATTAATCAAATCAGTTCCGGATCTTTGAGAAGAATGTGTAGACTTTGAGAAATTCTACATGGTTAGTCATGCTGTGATTTGACATTGAAAAGTCTTTCAAATGAAGACAATTTGAGATAAATAAGAAGATACATTTAGAGAAACTGTAAGAAACAACAATTCTAGTGGCTTGGCACTTGGGAATCTGCAACTGGAAATTAGCGGAGTCTTCAGTCATTCCCCAAAAATGTATACTTCATTATGAAGAGTAACAAATTTAAGACATGTCTGTTTTGATAAGTTTGTTACAGATCAAAGAGTAAAGAAAATGAGAATTCTGTTTTGTTTCTTTCTTTTTGATTTTGTTCAACTGCTATTGCTATTATTCCTAACATAGGATTAAACTGTATGACTAGCATAATCAACAAATTTGTTTTGTGTTAGGTGGATGGTAATTCATTGCGCCCTTGGACAAAGGCTGTTACCACTGTACTACAGGCAAACCCCGTTGTAGCAAGCACGGGTATAGCGAGGACCCGCTTAATACAAGGACATTTCTGGGGTCCCAATTTTTCTTCCATAGACCTCCGTGTATTATGCTTCTCATATAAGGAGATCGACTATAGCAAAATTTCGGCTATAGCGAGATAAATTCCCAGCCTTAGAATAAAGAAAAACAAAGGAAATTGACCCTGAGCGCAACCAATGTTTCGCGCTGTAAAATGAACTTCTTTGCAAGAAGTTGATCAACAAGTCCCATTTGCTACACCACCGCGCGTTGTACACACTTCCTATTACAGCGCGAGGACCCGTGTCAGCTAGTCACAAAACTATAACATACGTATTATAGTTCAGTGGTGCCAGGTAGCACATGTAACTGGGTGACGTATCCTTCTCGCCCGTTGCACCATTTTTGGTGACGGAGAAGTTGAAATCATCATTCACTTACATTTTCAGCTCCACTGTTTCAGTTCAACGACTTATTTAGTTAGTAAATTAAGTTGTATAAATTTTCAAAACTAGAGAAAACATGGCAGTAGTAGTAGAAATCTTGTTACATTAATATGTAGTCCCATATGCATGAATTTGTGTGTTTTTATCATGTACTTTTATAGCGAGCAATCGGCTATAGCGAGGAAAAATTGCGAGTGGATCTGGGAAAATATTTGTTTGAAATCAGGGGCAGCACCGGGGTAAAATTTTAGGGAGGATGAAAACTAATGGGAGGGGGACAAAAATGTCCAAAAGGCCTAAATTTCATGAATTACACTGCAAACCCCAAAGATATTCTGTATTTTAAAAAAGTTTTAGGGTGTCCCCTACCCCCACCCCTGAATATTTTAAGTATGAGGCCTTGTAAGTGGCCCAGAATGGCTCTTATCAATGTAAACTACAAAAACACAAACAAACTACATGTATATAATATATTGATGCACCACTTTGAAATGCCCAGTGTGCCCAAAGTGGCACGGGTGCTGCTAATTAAGAACCCCTTGGTTTAGTCCTTATCCTTGGTAAGAATCAGTGATTCCTAAAACAGGTACCAGCAGTAAATACACAGATTTAGATATGCACGATTAAACCCTATCTATCTTTGGTTGTGCATTGCCCTGTCATGGGCAGCAGCTCAAACTGAAATTCATGCATAGGCAGGCCTGCGTGACAACGGTGGCTATCCCATGAACTATAATCTATACACTAGAAGGCTTCTGGCTTATCCCGCAACACAGATCACTGTGTCCCCACCACTCAATCTGCTATGTTGGTTAGTCCTTTCAAGGAGGTATAAGAGTCGGGAGTCACAACTTTCACTGAGCCTTTACTAGATGTTCAAAGTCGCCACTTAAAAATATGCCATGTATGCGCTTAACTAGATCTGCCTTGCAGGTGGCCAGACAATAGCATTCTGGTTGACTGTAAATTACTACATGTAGTCACTTTCAAAGGAAGAAATGTTCTTATAATGATAATTACTTTTCGCTGATCCCTATAGTAAATGAATGAGTGAACACACAGTCTTCGGGCTTGAGGGTCAAGCGAATATATAGGCAAAAAATCATGAAATATACATAAATATTATTCAACTGGTCACGCCTGGGCACTATTTTGACATAGTTTATCAAAGAGAACTACATTTGAAATTACTTGATTTCTAAAATCGGTTTGTCAGGTTTCATAGGAAAAGTGTCAAACTTGGCATGAAAGGAGGGTATGATTTCCAACATTTTTCACAAAATATGACTTTGATTGAAGTTTGGAAACAAAATTTCTTGTGCCATTTGTTTTCAATTTTTATGTTTACTTATAAGGCAAAAAAAATCAGACTGCAGTGTATTTAAAGGTTAGTGACATGATTGGGAACACTTGAAAATGCCTCAAGAACCACATGAGTTGAAATATATACCAACTATACACCAGCTAGAGTGGATCTCCCAGCTGGAAGGATTTGTCTGTAATTTGTTTACTTAAGGAGAATCAAGCATGCAGAGTAATTCTATCAGGGCACGATAAAAATAGGATCCATAGAGAGCCACACAGCAGGTTTACCTGCCACGAGGGATATTGGCATTGGTTATTTTAGAATGATTGAACGTTTGACTACAAGATTTCACAGGAGAATCCTTGCATAGTTTAATTGATTCTAGAATAGTTTCAGCCGAAGTTGAGGACTACCCCCAATCATGTCATTTACCTTTAACTGAGAAACGTGAAATTTTCGCAAAATGTTATCAAATGTCCAAACTCATCTTCAGTTCTTCTTATGAAGTTGGCGGCTTGTAACATCCAACATCAAAAAGACAAAAGTACCTGAAGAATTCTTTTGTACGTTCTTAGAAATCTAACAGCTGTTTGAATTCATTATTGCTAGTTAGGATCGACTGCAGTCTCTCATACCTCCTTGGTCCTTTCGACATCAACCGTTCTCATGCGTTCTCGTGCATACTATAATTTACTGCAACACAAAAAGGCATTGTGAAGGACTAAGCAAGATGGCGCCCGGCGGGGGCGTTATACAAGTCCGCAAAAGCCTTCTAGCGTGTAGGTTCTAATTCAGTGGTGGCTTCTAGTACCAGCTGACCGGGTCAGTGTGTCATGGAAAAGTTAACAACACAAAGAAGACTGAGAAGTGTGTCTTGCTGGATTTCTTCTGTAAGAATAGCTCGGAAATGGAAACAGAGAGGTCCTTTCTTCTGAAAATTAGCACCAAGCTCGGATTAAAAGAACAAAAGATGAGCCAGTGATGTGATTCATTAGCGCGGTTCATTAGGCCTGCAGCTTTCTCAGTCTTGAGATTTGGCGGAGTGTGGTGACATGTTGTGCTATAAGCCTTGTATTATGTAATGTTCTTTTGTCTGTTTCATGCTGAATCACTTTTCTGGAACATGGTGTTAAAGACTGCAGGTGACATTATTGTTGAGCTACCTTCTTGCAGTTACAGACTATTTTAGTCCTACTAATCATGTTTAAAGACAGAGTACGGGATTTGCACGTCAGAAAACGGCAAAATGAATGAATTCAGCTCAAATCATTCACAATGTGAAGATTAGTATAAATAAACACCTGTCATAGAACCTTTGGGTAGAATACATAGTTTTGGTGAAAATCTGGACATTTAAACTTCCAAATTTACAGTGACATTAATGTGCACGGTCCGTTCCAAAACTGTCCGATCAGCCGTTAGCCGAAGGTCGTGTGGAGTTTAGCCGTTTAGCCAGTCAGTGTGCTCCGCTGGTCATGCGAACGTACACATAACCGCATTTCGCAATTTGAGAAAAATTTCAACTTGTGGAAAGAACAATATTCTGGTAACATATTGTTATTAGTTTTTCTCATAAAATAACAAATTCATGACGTATGGATCTCAAACTTTCAACACACCATTTGTAAGTACTAAACTACTGTTTGGTATTGATAATGAAGGGAAGTGATGGTCTTGCAAATCCCAAACACAATCTTTAAACCTGGTACTGGCAAGTGCTAAGCTAAATTGTGAGTCTTTCAGTATTATACAAATAATAAATGTTTACGAGTTCAATGGTAAAAATATATTTATGAGTTGAGAGATTTAACATTCAATGACGATGAAAATATTTGTACTATTGAACGAATGATAAAACATTCATTATTTGTTTTAAACAACACCTACTGTATGTAGGTCTCTGTCATTTGATTGGAGGATTGAAGTATGAAAATATATAACCATACTTAAATTCTGATAATCCAGTGCCATTCTCTTTCTTGTCCAAAAATTGATTGTAGTAATGTATCGTCAATGTCTCTGGAGTTTCTTCATTTTATTTAGTTCACATTCCACCAAACGTTCACAACTTTATCAAAGCAGCATACCCAAATGCACGTATATACACCGCTACACGCAGTTCGCTCATCACAAAGTTACGGCAGCATGCACTGCAGTGATAGTTACAGCTACAGGGCAGCATGCAATGGATCCAAAAAATGGGTCCAAAAATGTACACCGAATGGATACAAATTGCATGCTGCACTCGATAGAGTATTTATTGTATATCATGTGACCGACATTCTCCAATCAACCGACAAAGGAAAGGAGCCACTTGAGTGTTGTATAAACTGTCACGTCAGAAAAAAGGTCCTCCAACTGTTTGACTACATTGCCGAACACTAACATTTTGCAAACTCTTCTATCTGGTACCACATAATTCTCTAAACTGTCCCATTATCTGTGCTGACATGATTCCAGGAAAGAATTTGAAGCTATATGGCCTAAATGTATTAACTTGTCCTTGACCATTGCTAATGTTGACTGGTAAAACAACAGCAGTTTAATTTAGTTTAAGTGTCATTTTGTAATATGTATGTTAAGTTTATTCAAATGTGACATGGTATTGTTTGTATTACATGTACAAGGTATTCTTTAAACTTCTTCTGTCCATCCATCTGTCCATCCTTCCATCTATTTGACTATCCTTCCCATGCTTTCCATCTAGTCATCCAGCCATTAACCACCCATCCATTTATTCATATATAATCATCCATCCTTCATTCCATATACATCCATGCAACCATCAATCCAGTCCTATCTATTCATTCATCATTTCATATTTGTCTACCCATTTCATTAATGTACACATTTATTCACCTACATATCCATCGTCATCTGTGTTCATACCCACCCATCCACCCATTTTTGCATCCAGCTATCCAATATCTCTTTCACCATCCACTGTATTTATCTACTCATTTCTGTACTAGTTTGTGCATTCTTTCATTGTGTCACCCATTGTCCACTAACCCATCCAAACTCTCCTCCATCTTGCTATCTTGTGGAGATGTTGACGTAGTTGTAATGCAAATTCAAGAGTTGTCTTGTAGGAAACCCAGATGTTTCTTTTTGGTTAATAGTCACTAAATTACCATATTGGAATTACTCTCTCAAGGACAATTACCCCCCCCCCTCCATCGACAATTTCTGTCCTAAGACCACTAGACCCACATACCCCCCCCCCCCTGACCAGGTAATTGTTTTTGTACATAATTATGTAGGTACATGTACCTCATAATCACTGTTAATAAAAATCCTTTGACCTGATTCTTCATACTCATGACCCTCTTTTGTCAACATATTGGCTGGTATTCTCGAAAGCAGACTTACATGTACTTAATTCGCTGACTAACTCTGGGATGTTAGTCGCCTGGTTTATGGAACACCATTTTAAGCAATGTTTATTATATGTTTGGTGTCTTAAAGACATGATTGGGAGCACATGAAATTGCCTCAAGAACCAAATGAGTTGAAATATATACCAACTATACACTAGCTGGAGTGGATCTCCCACCTGGGAGGATTTGTCTCTAATTTGTTTACTTAAGGAGAATCAAGCATGAACATACAAGTATTTTAATTTTATCGGGGCACGATAAAAATAAGCCCCATAGAGAGCAACACAGCAGGTTTCCCTGCTACGAGGGATAATGACATTATTTATTTTAGAATGAGTCAATGTTTGACTACAATATTTTCACAGGAGAATCCTTGCATAGTTTACTTGATTCTAGAGTAGTTTCAGCCCAAGTTGAGGACTACCCCCAATCATGTCATTTACCTTTAATCTGTAACAAATAACTAATAATTATGTATTTTTGTCATGAAATGGATGAGAATTTTCAGATATTGTCTGCTATTTGTTTACTTTATTTTAGATTTTAATAATTAAACAAGAAATGAATATGTTAACACTCAGCTTTCCATAGAACAGGCAACTAAAATTCCAGCTCGTCAGTAGACTAACTCAGTCTACTTCCAAGAATACCACCCAATAATTTTTCTCATTGCTAATCCTATAGTATGAACAGTGGGCTTGCCTGTTGTACAGGAAAGATAACCAGCAAGCATTTGTGCAGTCATGCAAAGAGAGCCAATAAAAGGTTAATAGTAGTCAAGGTCAAAGATCAAATGCTAATTAAATTTTATAAAAAGGTTGAAATTTTTTTGAGTGGATGGTCATGGCAATTAATTGCTGGATGGAAAATTGGTAATGGAAGAGAGAGGCATACCTTGGACTGCATAGTAGTCAAATTGCTCTGTTATCTATGGTCCATCCTATCTGACAGTACAAATACACTGTTTCCAAGTTCTTAAATGGAAATCAAATCCAAGATATCTGCACGTTTGACTGTACTAGACCGATAGATAAAAACCAAGACATCTTCTAAATTTAGAATTCTATCTGGAATCTACAGACTCCGGTTCCCGATGTCTGATTAGATGGAGTAATACTTTTTTTAATTTTTCAAATTTTAAGTCTATTTTGTCCCTATTTCTTAGGATTCAGATTTGGCAGGTGTGATACTATCTGACAGTACAAATACACTGTTTCCAAGTTCTTAAATGGAAATCCAAGATATCTGCATGTTTGACTGTACCGGACTGATAGATAAAAAACAGGACATTTTCTAAATTTAGAATCCTATCTGGACTCTACAGACTCCGGTTAGATGGAGCATTGCTTGATAACAAAAGGATGCCCTACATACATGTATTACATCCTCCAGTTGATTCTACCTTATCAATGATATAAAGACCACTTCACACCTTACGTATTTGCTGAGGAATTCAAACATCTTCCCGTGTTAGTGATAATGACATGTGTATCAATGACGAAATGTACACACCTTAACCCAAGCCTAATCACCAGATTACATCATCGAAAAGGAATCTGTGGTCAACAAGTTCATATCGGTGCCGAAAGACAAAGGTAAGTTTGGCAGAAAAATCTCAAATGCATACATATACTATACATGTGTCTATATTTATCCTGTATTTCCAGTTTTGCACTAATTTGATATATGTTTTTCCCCTTTGGTGTTTGATGACACCGTGAACTGTGTGGGCTGTGCTATCATTGAGTGACCTATATCCAAGACATTTTAGCCTTATTCAGATAAAACATGCTGTAGTTAAGATGGCTCAGAGTGGTCTTAAAATACTCCATTAACCCCCTTCAGAAAGCACAAAATAGGCGTAGCAGCTCTGCCTTTTCGCTGTCTTAAATCATTCACACAGCAACCAGAAAGGTGGAGTCGGTACTCATCTGGTGATACTGGAACAGGAAGTGTATATTAATACAAGTGCGATTGTCTTTTGTATTTTTGCGCTAATGTTGATGAACTGTGCATGCCTTACTGTGCTACGAGTAGCAGAGACAGGTTAACCCTTTCACACAGAAGGTGAAGCGTATCAGCTACTCCTTTTCGCCGGCTCTAAAACACCTCCGGAGGTGTTTCAGAGTGTGCTCAGGGTGGGCTAACTTAATACTCCTTTTCGCAATCTTAAACCATTCAGACCTGGGTAGAAGAGGCGGTTCAGAGCCGGCGAATTTGGTCTATCTGAATGGTGTTTTCGAGGTAAATTTAGCTAATCCACAGAGTTAAAATTTCAAAAAAGCGATGTTTGAAATTTTTGATGTCTCAAGGAAATAAAAACACGAGAAACATTTTCCCCTCAGTATTGTGTATAAATGACAGTACAGTACTTCGGGGACAATGTAAATTTACCCCCACCCAATCAAAGTTCCCATTTCTCTTGTGTGGTGGTTATATGAAGTTATAGTAGAGACAACTATTGAGAACGACATAGGTGTGAGTTGGTACTGGCAG
Source organism: Eucidaris tribuloides (assembly GCA_001188425.1). NCBI lineage: Eukaryota > Metazoa > Echinodermata > Echinoidea > Cidaroida > Cidaridae > Eucidaris > Eucidaris tribuloides. Next base: position 23,254 of record JZLH01S0098547.1, read on the forward strand.
TATCTTTGCTAATGATGTTGAGTAATTTGTCTGTGGTGTGTCTTCATGTTTACTGACCCTTCACTTGATTGCATTTGAAACACTTGTGACATTAGTATAAACTGATTTGTTGGAACATATATTCATGAACATATAACTTTTAGCATGAAAGGTAAAGTTTAAGAGAATGTAACAGTGTGCACAAGTATGTGTGTGTGTGTGTTTGTGTGTGTTTGTATTTGTAAAAAAGAGAGAATGTGTGTGTTTGTGTGTGTGTGTGTGTGTGTGTGTGTGTGTGTGTGTGTGTGTGTGTGTGTGTGTGTGTGTGTGTGTGTGTGTATGTACATGTACATATGTCTGTATTTCCAACTTTATTGTAACTTTTTCAAGTGGAACAAATTAAAATGTTGGGTCGGGTTAACACTTAAATAGGAAGTGGACCATACATGATTGTGTCTAAGGCAAGTTTATTCATCATCAATTTCAAATAATGTAACTAGTGTTACCTGATGCATGAAATGTACAAATAATGAACATCTATACTATGCACTTCTGGGATTCCTTTTGATTGCTGGCAATGACCGTGAGCTTTTCTAGCAGGAAGATGGCCAGTGGAATCTCTAACTGTATCTAGCAGTTCAGAAAAGTTCAGAAACTTGCCAAAGATTTATTCCGTCATCCTCAATGTAGTTTCTGGTTTAGGGACCTTAGCTTGCTGCACAAAATGCAGGGCTGTAATTCTTGAGCTGGAAGATACATACAGTAGTAATTGCATAATCTGCCTCAACCTTCTGTCCAATATCTTGGTGGAGGAAAAAAACCTAGCTTGATGATGGCACAAACAGCAAATGAATTGAGATATAAACATTAAACTGCATGGGACTAAAAGTTTCAGGTATATGCAGTTTGTGGACCGTCCGTGCACTGAAATTTCTGCGCTATGGATGTTTTGGCCAACGGTTGCACATGTGTAGTGGAGGCCAAATCTTTGGGAAGTTTTATGTCAGTGTGAACATCTACAATACCAAAATTCATGAGTTCTTTGAGAAGAGAAACTTCACAAAGATTTGCAATGTGAATATAACTCATGTAATGTTTGAACAGAGCCACTTTGAGTAACTTTTGAGGTACATTCACATTCTGTGTCAATGTCAAGTAGTTGTGTGTTATGTGAGTGGGGTGTTCAAGTCACGGAATTCAGAATGTTTAATCAAATGACTGCCTAATCATCACGATGAAATGTCAATTTCAATGACAGCAACCACCATGTAACAATTCTCACATCATATATATTCCTGCCAGTGACTCACTCATTGTATGTACACAGCAGACTAAAGATCAGGAGATCCCTTTTGAACCAGTTTTCTTTCTGACACCGATGATCGGATGATAACCCTGAACGACAATAGCAAAAGTTTATCTTGGCACGAGTTGAATTACTGTCAGACGAGTCGCATTTATCACCTTTTTATTCGAATTTTATGCCGTCTTGCACATTATGGCTGGTTTATTGGCTCTGGGTACGCAAATAGAGAAAGCAGGCGAAAAATGGTATCTTTTTCATTTCCTGTCAAACTGCAGTATAAAGGCATTTCATACTTCATTCCCCATACTGATTTCATATCCCATCCTACAAAGGACTGATGGAGTGTTTAAAGGTGAATATGAGGAGAAAAGAAGAGTCTATACAATTCTCTTAATATCTGTTTTTCTGGTGTAATGATTTTCATGTTTCATTGCTTATGACTCAAAGTAAATGATTATAAGTGAAGTATGCTATGCTTTTCCCACCACTTTTTATTAACAAGATATAGATTTGGTTGGGGAGGGAGGGGGGCAGGCTTTACTTTTTATAGTTCATTTCATCTGACCTAACCTTGAGTTCAAAGAGTTGCAAAAGTTAATTATTTGTACATTTAGATCTATAGGATGATAGATTAATAAAGAAACAAAGGTTTCGTAAAGTTACTCTTCTTTTGTCAAAAATCAAATTTTGCCTTGTGAGGAAACAATACTCTGTGAATTATTAGATGTCCAAGAACTCCATTTCATCAACATTTTGAGATGATAAAGCCTCTGATGAAATTAAATTATTCAACTATGTTTCAACATGTGCACAAAATATCCAAGATAAAACCAGTACACTGTATTAATGCTATATTTTGGAAAGTACACTTTAAAGACCTCTTGAAATACAGGTAAGTAGGATTTATACATTCTTGTTGAGTATACTCTTGTATTCAGGTTGACATGTACCAACTTTGAGTAAACCTATTTTATCCATTTATTATTTTTTTGGGGGGGGGGTTGGGGGTTGGGATGGTGAGGTGGTGCGGGGGAAGGGGAAGTATTTTTGAAGTTTGACCGCAAAGTATATAACGTAAGAACCACTGATCAGATTTTAATGAAACTTGGGTCAATTGATCAAATTTCAGAGTTGAAAGTCAAAGTCAAAGGTCATGGGTCCTCTTGCATATCTATTTTATGCTTACAATTTAAGAACCAGTGATCGGTTGTGATGGAAACTTTGGTCAACCATGATACATCAATCAATCGTTTAAGATGTCAGACTTGAAAAGCCAAGGTCAAAGGTTATGGGGGCCTCATACTTTGGTGACTCACCTTGTGACCATGATAACTTAAGAACTGCTGATTGGATTGGGTACATACTTCATTAGAAATTTAAGTGCAAGAGGTGTTGGGTAACCAAGAACTTGAAATTAGGGCAGGAGTGCAGAGACATACCCACCAACAGGTAGTCGACTCATTGAAATTGCTCTCTATAGTTATCGCCATGTTTCAAGTAGATCTTCACCAAAGAGACGACCTTGGCCTTAAGGCATTGGAGCCTAAAGTTCCGTTCTCTCAACAGTTCAAGACCAAATCAGGGAATCCTTGATCAAGATCATTTACAGGTGCTATTGTTCCCACCTTTCCCTGCATAGTCACACTTTGGTGCTTATGATTCATACCTTGATACTGAACCCTGGGCAACTAATGCTTGATTTCAGCTGTTGTCTACTCCCGATATCAATGGGGCTTTGAGGGGCGGGGTAGGGGAGGGGGTGGGAGGTTGGAGGTTTGGAGATTTGGAGATTTTTGTGAAATTTCAGTATGTACAATGTATCTCTCTATCTCAAGTGATCAGGAGGTTCTTTGGAGTAAGAAATTAATTGGCATCAAATTCATTATTCTACACAATTGCCACCAAGTAGTGACACCCACGTGCCAGCAATAGCATAACATTGTACCTATGGGGTATATCCTCTGGACAATTACCCCCCACCCCACCCCACTCCACCCCACCCCCCTGAAGAGTACCCCATAGGACATCTCCCTTCCACCTCTCCCACAAGATAACTACCACCCCTGCCAATTCCCTGGAATAATGATCCTGATTGAAGGTGTCCCAAGGGTATTGTCCTTGGGGTATAGTTGTCCAGACCAGATTATAGTTATCCTAAGGGTAACCAAAAATTGTCCTATGAGGTACTTGTTTGGGTTGTAGTTCTGGTAGTAGTTGACCTAATGGGTATGGGGGGGGGGGGGTGTAATTGTCCTGGAGGTAGTTGTTTGGATATGACCTGTGAGATTGAGAGAGTTGAACTAAGTGTCCAGGTACTCTCGTTTTGGGGGAACCCCCTTAATTCTGATGACATTGCTTTTGAGGGAGATTCTCATTACTGTATATAGATGAATCTTCACAGTTCTACTGATCAGTAACAAACTTCAAGCACTTTTTTAGAGAGCTAACCCGCATTAAAGGGGGGGGGGAGTGCTAGAATGTTGTGAGTGGCTTTCATCCATTTCTTTAACACTTGCCCGAAAACAAGTGAGGTGTGATCCATCGCAACATTTCCTTTTATGGGACATTTGATACTTCCATGGTGTGGTGGATCATGCGAAATTCTGCGGTTGTTGGGCACACTTGGCAGGGTACGTGATCACAAACTCTTGAAAGATTACTGACTGAGATTGGATTTGGGGGTGGGGGTGGGGTGGGGGTCGCTGCCTGTGCACATAATTTTCATTGAAATTGTCTCAAGAACCAAATGAGTTGAGATATACCAATATACAGAATACACTTGCTATGCCATATGTTCTTTTTTTAAGGATTTCTCTTCAATTTGTTAACTTGAGGAGAAACAAGCATTTATTTACCAGTGTTGAATTAAAGAGTGACCATGAGAAAATTGAGGACTAATTCCAGTCTTGACATTTCCCTTTAAAACTACATGTAGTTCCCTACGCTTGAATTGCTATTTGACTGAGGGTCTGTAATTTTTTTGATCATAGTCAGGGCTCGACTGCTGGGGGGGGGGGGGGGCTTGGACAATTGGCCCCCAAAATTGCTATGGGCTCCTTAGAAGCGTATGGAGAAAGCCTGCCTGGCTCCTTAAGTTTTAGAGATACAGGCATTCAGCTAAATGTGACTGAAGGAAACATGACTCCCCAAAAACTCAAATTGGCTCCCCTAAGTCCCTGAGGAGCCTGGTTGGCTCCCTAAAGAAAAAAGTTTAGGTCAAGCTCTGATATTGTGAATTAAAATAAATTTATGAATAAATTGATATAGAAATAGATAAATAAATACAAGAAATTTGATCAAGGAGGTGCATTGTCATTTATAACCCGGTGTTCCAACCCATTGTGGGAATCGGAGAAATACTGAAAATGAGTTCGTAAAAAAGTTAAATAATTTGACAAGGAAAAATGCTTCAGGAAGGGGAATGCAGTGAATTTGATTGACCTGAATGAAAAGATAAATTTTGTCTCATGTTCAAATGTCATAATCACTGGATAAGCGATTATGCTTCGCTCTTTTGAAGTGTATAGAAAGTCAAAATAATTATGCTGGGTGGAATCCTATGAATTAATTATATCATTGAATAATTCTATGAATTTTATCTGTATGAAGTACTGGAGATCCTGTTTCTAGAACTTTGAATAACACCAGATTACCGATCACCATCTTCCAGGTGTAATAGCATTAAGATTGAAACAGAACTTTTGAAAACCGAAGGTGAGAGAGGAAGTTTGTTTAAATACTGTGGTAATCGAGATTAGTTTGAGATGTCTTTACAATAAATATATTGATTTCTCCCTTTCATCATGACAGTTCATACAGTCAAATCTTTTTTCGCTTCAGTCAACATCAATTGTTACCAAACCAAGTGAAACGTACCATGGGATGTAGTCCTTTGAGCAATTCAAACTTGACGGTGGGACAGGGGACTCTCAGCAAGCATTTCTAAAGACTGAGTGACTCATTCAAAAGTATTATCAAGGTTACTTCAATTATTGAATTCATCTGCCCCACTTTTCTGAACTTTTGTATTTTCTTTTTTCATTTTTTTAAATCATCATTTTTCATGTTCTTGTCACAAAATGTCAAAGACAAAACAAATAAACACACAAACAATCTTTTTCACTTGGCATCAGTTTGTGATATAATTCAATGTTACGTTTTTACTTGTGGAAGTTTCATGTCTCCTGTGTACGCCTCAATAGAATTGCTAGCCAGCTGTATAACGCTATTGTAGCGGTGGCGTGTTGTGTGGTGAAGCATTACCAATGGGTTTCCAGCAGAGGAGCTTGAAAGGGTAGAATCAAAGTCAACCTGTGGGAACACGGAGATTGCGACAATGATATGATTCATAATCAGTTTTCCCTTTCTTTTTGTTTGTTTTGTTCTGTTTTGTTAAAAACAATTTGATAAAGAGTTGTGAACCTGCCTTTCCGGTGACCTGGTTTGGTGTTGACTATGGTGCACGTAAGCGATGTTAAATCTCTGCTGATTGCAGACATGAAATTGACAAGCATGTCTTGTTATAAATGGACAAGTGAAAACATAATTCATATTCTTTTGCCAACTTCTTTCCTTGCCCCACCTTTCCTCTCCCTTCCCTTCTAACAGCCCCCTTTCTCTCCGACCATCCCTCCTTCCTCCATCATTTCATTCCCCCTCCCCTTCCTTTCTTTTCTCCCCTTTTCTCACTTCCTCTCTTTTTGTTCCACTCCTGAACCTTTCCCCTTCCTTTCTTTTCTCCCCTTTTCTCACTTCCTCTCTTTTTGTTCCACTCCTGAACCTTTCCCTCCTCCCTCACTTTCTCCCCTGTTTTCTCTCCTCTCTCCTTTCCTCCTGCTCCTGTTTTCTTCCTAGACTTCCTTGATCTTCTTCATCTTCCTCCTCCTTGTTCGTTTCCTTCCTTCCTTTCCTCCTACCTCTCCTCCTCTACCTCCTTCATCTCCTCCTTGCTCTTCTCCCTCTTCTCTTTTTCTTCTGCATCCTCTCCTCCATCGTCTTCTCCTTCCTATCCTCCCTCTTCTCCCTCGTTTCCTTTCCTTTTTCCACTTTTCTCCTTCATCTCCTCCATCTTTTCCGTCTTTTTCTTCTCCTCCTGCCTCTCCTTCCTCTTCTCCCTCTTCTCCTGCCTCTCAATCTCTCCTCCTCCCTCTTCTTCCTCTCCCTTTCTCCTCTTCTAATTCCTCTTCTTCCTTTCCTCCTTCCTCCTCTTTTCCTCCTTTTCTACTTCCCTTTCTCCCTTCTTCTCTTTCCTCCAGTCCTTCCTCTCCTTTTCTTCCCTCTTCCTCTTCTTGCTCCCCTCCTCCCTCATCCCCTTATCCTGCTCCCTCTTTTCCATTCCTAAATCTTCTTCCTATCCCTCCTTCTCCTTTTCTACCCTGACAGATCTCACACAAAGAAATGGATTAAGATTTCCAACAAAGTTTAGAACCTATTAACATTATGATGATGATGTTGATGCCATACTTTGTTTTTGACAATGATGTTATCTTCTACAAAAGTTATGTTGTTAAACGTCCATGGCATGTTTTCAAGTTATTTACTGTATTACATCAACTGTGTGAATGCCAAGTCATAGATCTCACAGTATTTTGTATTCCCACGCAAAACAATCTCTAACCGAATTTCCCACACCATGAGTTACACAGTCTACTTCACACTTTGACTACCTGGTAACAAATGGATTAAGTAGGATCATGTGAATGAATGGTAAAATCCACACTTTACTCTATGTCTACATGTACACCACGAGTACACTTTTTGCCATGGACATTGTGGTGTCTAATCAATGCCAATACCAGCCAAGCTTGATCAAACAAGCGAATAATTCATATTTATCCGCTAATATTATTTGATCCGCCAATTATTTTCTATGAGAGTCGTCTCTCACTTTCCCACACACTCTACAAGAATTACAAAACTTTCTCACAGTGTAATGTCAATGTGGCAAAATATTCACTGAATGATCCAAAAGTGCAAAATATTGACCAACTTTTACAACACTTGATTATCTGAGACTGAGCGTAACACATATAACTTGGTACATGTTGCTGCAATGGTAACCTAACTTGGGTGATAGATGCACTTAGGCTACATTCATGTCATGGTGCCGTCCGAGGTCACATGGTAAGGTCAAAGGTCATCAAAAGTTTACATGTGAGACTCTGTTATAACACCAAACTTGAATTGGGAATATACTTGGGGG
>JZLH01S0098549.1:0-30077 GCA_001188425.1 Eucidaris tribuloides
CATGTATGGGTATGGGAACCAGATGTACCATGTGTTTACTCTGTGGGAATTACAGAATCTTGAAGGCAATGGGTTAATTTCTTTTCATTGATAAAATAATTTGTCGATGCTGTGTTAAATTTAGAATAAGATTTTTGATTCATCTACGAAAAAAATAATGATTAATAGAAATAATTTTTTTAATGTTATTTTCCAGAATAATGCTGTGATATTTAAGTATTTATTAGTATTAATTCAGTGATTGCTGTGAGTTTTACATGAGTTTAAATATTTTAGATGTATAAAGTGGAACACATCAAATAGAGAAGAGAAAAAGGGAGAAGGCAAGATTAGTATATTGAATAAGTATTCAAATAAGTGAAATGTACTCATAATTTTCAACAGTTGACAACTAAGGAAATCAATATTACACAAGTGAATCGCTGAGATGTGGTACATTACTATATGAATAAGAGATTTACATTATAACAACAAAAAAATGAAAATGTTTGAAGTAATAGATGTATATGAACACAGTACATTTTTATTTTCATAATGAGTTTAATAGTATTTTTCAATTCTCACAATTGTCACAAGAATTAGTAAATGAGAACATGAAATATTTGCACATACTCTATGCATTTATAAATTCACCCCCCCCCCAAAAAAAAGGTGCCTCCTGACTTTTGAAGAACTACATTAGAATATTCTGAAGAAATTGTGAGTAGAAGGAAAAAATCAGTGTATTTCGATGCAATGGACATGATATGTAAACATACAATGTTCTTATAATATAAAGGAGGATGCAGACTTGATGGTTTTTGGTTAACATTTTACTCTTCTGTAAGTGCAGATATACTAGGGAAAAACTTCACATTGGATGGCCCAATATTTCACTTGAATATGTAACCAAATTGAATTCAATAACCAAAATGTTTTCAAATTTTATATGGTATATATTCATTTATCATACTTTTTAATCCTTCACAGTGTTGGTATTGAAGATCCCGATGACCTTATTCGAGACCTGGAGCAGGCTATAGCAAAAGTATAAAATTCGGAAAATGGACGCGGCAAGTCATTTCAATGACGGGGCAATGCAGTCGCCATACTGACTCCAGAACACTGTGGCAATCTAGTAACTGATAAACAGGGATGAACTGTACCATGGCTGCAAGGGTACCATCGCATTGTACTGACACATAGGGCGGTTAAGCCCCCGCCCCCCACCCCCCCCCGAAAACACAAAAAGAAATGAGTATTAAGCACTTCCTGCAATATAATACTTGCATATCCTTGAGCTTCTGTTATTATTTTTTTTTTTGGGGGGGGGAGTCAGGAAGGTGTTGTGTGGGGGGGGGGTGCGGGCAGCGTGTGGTACACACTCTCCCTATTCTAATATGCTACTGTAGATAAAGTGCAATTGCAAAATAGGCAATGAATACAAATTAAATTAACAAAATTTAAGGTGACAGTTCAATGTCTTTGTTTTGAGATTTGTATTTTTTTAACCGGTTGCAGACGGTTTGATTTTGCTTTAACACGTAATTTCCATAGACCCCAACACGAGTTAACTCGTACTTTAGTCTCCAATGGGTTAATTCCTTAAATGTTTAGTGGTCAGATAAGCTGTAATAAACAGAGTTTGCAAATGAAATAATAATGAAGGATATGGATCAAGGATGAATGAGTATTTTATAAGATATTGACGTATTGAAGGGGTGAAGGCAAAATGTCAGCTAATAGTGTTCCATTATGACTTGTAAATTGTGTTATGTTTGGCAGTGAATTTCGGAATAGATCATGGAAAGTTAGGCCATGTGTGAAGTATGAATTTACCTTATCTTTGGAGACAACAGACCAACAAATTAATGAAGTGTGGTGCACATAATAATCTGTGATTAATTATGGAGTGAGTTTGAGAATGTAGGCATAAACTGTCCCATTTGTGTGTGAATTATTCCCGATATCCAAATTTTGACATTTGTGAATAATAGCATGCAAAAAAGGTAGACAGGCATAATTGCACAATTACACTCCACATTCTACTGAAATTATTCACGTTTATGCTTGAAAAAAAATTTGGCCTCATAAGACCTTTTTAGAAGTTGTTGCAGTAAAGGCAGTGAAGTGCACAATGTGCAGCCTTGTGTGTTTTGCATCATAATTAATAGACCAGTGTTGTATCTGAGGCCAGCCTCGAGGCCAGTTCTCGCTGCTGACAATGTGTCATTCAACAGTAGAGGGCGTGCTTGTCCAAGAGAACTTGGCTCCTACAAACTTCCGGTTTTATAAACATTAACAAAGGTTGAAAATTGAAAAGTCTGGTAAAAGTTTGTGGCATATACCTAACAGATTTTGATGCTACCTGTAAAGGTCCCGTGAAATCATAATGCAAATTTGTGACACTCTGACCTTATTTAGTAAAATTGTGAATTTTGCAGACATCCCTGTGTATTGTCTATGGAAGCTAGAATAAGTTGGTCACACGAGTCAAACCTTTGTGCTATCTGAGCATGCGCTCGCTGATGATAGCTCCCTCTATTGCTGAATGCCCTGTATTGTCGATAGGGAGAATTTCTGTTGGCTTTGATCTCGATCTCAGTCAGAGTCGTCTGTACAAAGTATAAAGAAAGGTTGTGTTTTTTCTCAGATACAATACTGAACCCTTATACTCAGCACTGCCTCAACACAATTTTGCATTATGTATCAATTGATATACTGTCAGTTGTCCGGCAGAAGGGCCTGACAGTAAATTTTCTCTATCTTGAAAACCATTGGGGCAATTCCATGATTAGTTACGTTACACTTTATGACAAACTTTACTCAACGTTTGGCTCTTATATGAATATGCTTTGATATTATTTTTCTGTTTTGGTGCTGTCAGTTCTCTAGACTGGCACCTACTTCACAACACCAAGCAAAATCATGAGACATGTTTCAATGGGTAATAACAAGAATTTAAATTATGGTTAGTTACGTTACATAAAAAGGACATGAAAAAAATGACAAGTCTTAATTGTCCTCAAAGTTTCCTCAACCTGTTTTCAACTGAAACAAACTGTGGTATTCATGCTATTTGTGGTGTCTTGATAAGTCATTTGATATATAACTCATTGATAAAAATCTTTTCAGTTTTAACTACATCATCAAAAACATGGTTAGTTACGTTACGGTTAGTTACGTTACATTTTGTCCATCCACACAAATTTGCATTTATTCATGTCTTTTTCAGATTTAGTGTGCATGTGTGGGGCTTTATTACTTTCAAAACAATGAGAAGAGGCTATTGGCATGGAAAAATCTGCAGAATAAATGATAGTTTTTCATAAAACTGAGATTTAGTCACACTAGTCCCACATGTGGTATTTCATGTATGGTTCTGATTCTCCTAGAGGGGGCTGTTGAAGACGTAAAATTTAGAGTGGAAATGATGTCCCCCATTGTTTCTTCATGACTCATACCCATTCAAACCATTAAAATGTAATATGATTCGAGATACAGCAATTTATATAATTTGTGATTTGTCCAATAATTCACGGAAATGCCCATTGGCTCTTTTCACATGAAATCAAAGTGTTGTGATATCTTGCATTCTTCTGTCAGTCTGTTAAGTACAAATATCAAATTAGACAATATTTGTCAAATCATTGAAAATTTACTGTTAAGGCCCTTCTGCCGGACAGTGGATGATACATGTACTTTGGAGCTGTGAGGAAAAGGTGGAGTGTAAGAAGTTTGACCAAATCATTTGTTGTATTATGATGAATTTCAACCAACAACTAAACATACAGTTTGTTTATTTGGAGATACCCGCTCCGCTGAGAGGTTTTTTTCCAGAAATTCAGGATTTTATGTAGTTTATTTTTGAAAAAATGTTTAAAAATACATGTATTTTTATTGTTTTATGAAGTTATACACCATTTGGAAGACCAAGAATTGAAATATTTACATAATAATAAACTCTTGTATGTGAAATTCAAATCAATTTTCCATCATGTAATACTAAAAATCATATTGGACCTTGAAAAAATTGATAGTTTATTACAAAATTATGAAAAATCATGACATTTCCTAAAATTTTTGGTTTTGTTTTCCAATATTTCACACTGAATTTGTAGATTCACATGTCAGGAATCTATTTCAAAAAAATTTCATTTATCTCATTTCATTTTCAAACTATTTACATTAGTGTAAGCCAAGTAGGAAATGCCGCTGTAGTCCCACATACTAACTTTTATGTGGTACTTTAACAAAATGACATTTTTGGGCATCATTTTTAGCTCTAGAATTTCATTTTATGATGAAAATCTGATTTTTATATGTTTGATGAATCTTAATAAATAAGTTTCAAACATAAATTTTGTTTGTGTACTTTGATTCAACCTGAAATTCACAAAAACAGACAAAATGTAGCTTTTGGGCCACTAAAGTGGCCGGACGCAGGTAATGGGTTAATCCTGCATTCCTAGTTTGGCCCATGTCACATTATTTCCCATTACTGGGCTACTACACATTCATACATCTTGGAAAATCATGGAGAGTGCATTAAATTTTGCATGAATCATTCTAAAAATGAAATTTCTGCTGTTGTTATATAGAGCCATATCATTTAGATTCTAAGTAGTAGTAAGAGTGGTATTGTAACATAAAATGTAAGCATTGCCATTGAATGTATGTATGTGTAAATAGTTGTGTCCACACGGAGGCTGAAACTCTGGAGTGTCGATCGGGGTTTTTGACTGTGCAGACGCATTCGGAGTTTTAACCTCCGGAGTGTTATCGGGGGTCTAGCGGAGTTTTATCCCCCAATAAAACTTGGGGGTGAAGCTGAAACCCCGATAAAACTCCGGAGTGTTTTGGTGTTGTACCGTGCAGACAGCTTCGGGGGGTTTATGGAATGGAGTTGACCACGCTTTTGATATAAGAAGCGGAGGTTAATTGGTACGGGGGTGATTTCGGGGTTTCAGCCGTTGTGTGGACATAACTTGGAGTGAGGTAAACTTTTTGGATTTAATTTTCACCTCCGGAGTTTCAAACCCTTGGAGTTTCATGGCCGTCTGAACATGGCTATTATTTTTAACCTTTCTGTAAAATTTTGCAATAAAAGCGAAATACTTGTCTGATAGATAATTGATTGCAATAAAAACAGAAGGATCAAGTATTAATATCTACAAATTGGTAGCTTGTTTGTAGTGTACTTAACAACCAACACTTCATCTGGTTTGTACACAAAATATCACTCAATTTTTATTTTCTAAATTTTCTTTGCAAAAAACAAAATTTTAATGGAGAATGTCAAAAAAACAAATATTGAACAAATATTTATTTTGAGAAAATCACAATTTGTACCATTTTCTGAACAAACAAACAGAATTATTTATGCAGTTCATCACGTTACCATTAAATGATCCGTAGAACTGAAACCTTTTCTTCAGTGATTTAATCAAAATTTGACTGCAGCAGTGTTTCTCTGATTTTCTGTTTTATCATAAGTAACTTTCAGTCAGGCTGGAATTTCCCTTTAATAGCATGAAAGTGATTTCTTTGTGAAATTCTAGATTTACAATTATTGTGATTGAACTTATATGTTTACCTTATATACAATATGCAGAAAGATATATTTACAAAATCATGATATTATGCAATACATTTAAATTGATTTATTCATATTTTCACACAGCTGCACAGCAACTGAAATGTATATTTTTTTTAATGAAAGTATTAGTACTGAGATATACTTCTATCTTTCACACAGCTTTAAGTGCCATAACTAATAGAGATATAAACTACATTCTATTTTATAATATATATATATTTTTCTTGAATAGATTGATATTTGAATTGAGCAATGTATATTTGCATGTAGCAAAACAACAATATATATGTGCATGTAACAAAACTGACCAAATTATATAAATAAATACTTCAAAATTAGTATGTCTTTGTAGTCCTTCTTCCGGCATTCAGCATTCATCATTTGTTGTGTGTAAACTTTTATCATTTTCATCCTCTCCTTTAAAATGCATGATTAGATTTATAACAAACTTGGAAGGAATCCTCAATTATTCTAAAGGGATGGGGATTCAAAGTTGCTCATATTATATGCTCGGCCCTTTTAGAAAAGGTCAAAATTGGTTGATTTGCAAATATCTTGAAATCCAGAAGTAGTCCTGAGCAAAGTCACATTGTGCGTTCATAACTCCAAAGGTGAAGAATAAAAGTTTCTAATGAGAATGTCCATGGTTGCTCTGGTTGATTGGCTCATGGGTGATGACAGTTTGGAGATGGAGGGAGGGGGCAATAAGGAAATAATTCATATTTCTTCCTCTTGTAAATGCATGAGTGGATTTGGACCAAACTAGGTTGGAATCATCTTTGAGGGAAGGGCATTCAAATTTGCTCAAACGGTAAACCTGAGACCCCAAGTGCCCAAACCAGATAATTTTCAAACATCTTCTCTAGATTCAGAAGTAGTTCAGTCAAGTTTGTGTGTCGGTACTACCAAAGATGAAACAAGTTTTTCATGGCAGTTGGGTGGGGGGATGTCGCATAGAGCACTCTACATCCTCTGCCAAATTTTGTCCAAAAAGCGCTCTAAACTAGACACAAATTTTAGAGTAGTTTGATACCATATACATGTATAGAAAAAAATTATCATTTCTGATAATTTTCCTTACCGGGATTGTATATCTCACATGGTGTAATTTACAGCCCTATCTAAGGATTGCTTCTTTGTAGACTTAATTTAGCCAAAGAGAAAAAGTCATAGAAATAAAACATGATTTTGATCACATAACAATAATACCAGGGCTCTCAAATTTCCTACTTTATCTGTGTATCTTCTTATCACTAGTGAAATTGATACTGCTTTTCCAGATTTTCCTAATTTTTGATACCCTAAACATAATATGCATGTTGAGCATCTGGTACGGAAAAGAATTATTCTTACTAATTTTTGTGTACATGGTTGATATATAGGCCTCAATGAGACATTCTTACCCCCCCCCCCCAGTAATATCATTTTCATCTACCACCAGATAATAATGTGGACTTTGTTTTTGCAGCATTATCATATATGTAATTGTTAGTTTATCAGCAAGTTTAATTACCCATTTCATTTTATGTCAATATAGATTTTGACCTCCCCCTCCCATTGCACACTTCACAGTTCAAATAATCTGTTGGGTTAAATATTGAACAAAGAAATGAAATGCAAAGCAAATTGCAACACCTCTTGTGAAAGTAAGAAGAACAAATTGTACAGCAAGAACAGAAAAAGGTGCAAGATCTCTCAGGTTTGACATCACTGAATGCAACCCATCTGTCGTGTACGTCCAGCCTTTTGTAAGGACATCACATTCACTTTTAAAACAACGTTCGTCAGCCCTCAAGGTATAGAAGGGAGGTAAATATATGCGTGCCTACCATTATTTGTTTATTCCTTCAATTATAATGCTATGACAGGTGGTACTGAAGTTAATTTGTCAGAGATGTTGGGACCCTAATGGGGGAAAAAAAGTCAATCACATTTTGTTTTTATGCAGCCCAAGTATAGTATTGGTGGATCATACAAATTTCTCATCAACTTTACACAAAGTATGGTACATATACCAGAGATCAGAAAACAACATCAATCCTACTGAAAATTGTTTTTATATAAAGTGTGATTTTTGTAACTATCAGAGAGTGACATCCGACAATGTGCATTCCCTGTGGCAAAAAAAGTTGAGGGGCCCACAACTTTTTTTATTTTTTAACTATTTCTTAGAAGTAGAAGCATTTTAGAGCGTGTGATTTTCAGGGCATTTATAGATAATATATCTAAAAACAATAGGAAAATTCAATTTTTTACCATTTACCCAAACTATACCCAGCTTTAACATTGCAGGCAATGTCAAATAAAATATCACTGCAACCCAAAATAAGCTGTAATAGGGCTGACAATAGAGTTACATGTACTAAATTCAAAGCAGCATATGTGTTGTTTGACTGAAAAAATGACCAATTTTCTATATCTCAAAGCCTCCATTTAATAGAAAAGAAGATTTTAAAGGAAATCTGAGTGAAATTTTTGTCCCTCATACTTCATGACTGAAAAATATCATTTGAGGGCTAAAAGATTTCATGTATGTCAGAACCGCGATCACCAGAAAAAATTTTGTGGAGATTTTGAATGCTTGCAAATATGTGATAATACTTTATTAGACAATTAACCCTCTGAGTCCTGTGGACAAGTAACCATGTATTATGTTAGCAGTGTTTGTGCTTTTGTTGGGATTCTGAGGGTTAAGTGGAAATAACTGTGTATGCCCACATGTGTGATATTAAGTTTTTTTAAACACACAGGTGTATCCTGAAATCACTGTCATGGCGACCAATTCTTCCACTTCGACGGGACCGACCTTTGAGGAAATGCGGGGGGATTGCCCGCCAGATGTCTCGCTAGAGACACTTGCCGTCACCGCCCAGACCAAACTGAGAAATGCCGCTGTCACTCAACCCGTGGTGCCGTCGATCAGTGTTGGTGTCATCTACAAGTTTGATAAGACGGAAGATTTTGCACAGCGTATCAAAGTAAGATACAATAAATGGTTTTAAAATGAAGTAAAATGGTTCATGAAGAATGACAATTGTTAATCTAGTTTATTTGTTCATCATTCATACATTTTTTTCTATAAAATATCTTTGCTGCTGATAAAAGTGAGATGGTTAAAAAAGATCTTTATCATCCAGACAAATTTTTGTAGAAAGATATCTTTACTTGCTGCTGAACAAAAGTGAGATGGTGTGAAAAAAATATCACCGGGGCCACAGAGAATGTTTGGTTTAATTATTGGCTCTGTTATTATATATTACCAAATTATTCCCGAATACAACATTTTGTCACAGGTTTTGTGGTTACAAAATTTGTGCATTTATTGTAGAAATTTAAGGTGAAATGATTGTTTTTGAAAAGATTGATAGCAGAAATGTTACTGAGCTACATGATCTACCATGCTATCAGTGTTTCTGCAATTCACACTAATCAATAAGGGCTTTCAGAAAGTAAAAATCAATGAATGACCATTCCAGTTTTCCCCCATATAAAATTTTGGTCCACAAAACAATAATTCATATGCTGATATTTACCTGTATATATTTTGCTAGTGACAGCATACCAGTTTGAATTTTTGTGTTCTAGGGCTTTCACTCGTCCATCAAAACACTATTATATACCTCAGATTTCAAAGCTTGACAATTCTTTAAATTGAAGCTCCACAATGCAATAGTATCTTTAAGCCGTTATAATTGTTTGTTTGCTACAATCATAGAGTGGCTATGTTTATAGTCGTTTTGGCAGCCATTCCTGCGAGTCGGTGGCCTATGCAATCAACAAGTTGGAAGGGGGTGTAGGAGCCCTTGTCTACCCCAGTGGTATGGCTGCTATCACTAACACCATACTGGCTCTCGTCAAATCAGGCGATCACATTGTAAGTTTCTTCTTATCCAGAACTTTGCGTTTTGTAACCCCCAAATTCCTTGTTTTACTAAGATTAAATGATTAGACCGTACATTTTTTTTTTCAATTTTACTAAAATTGGGAACAATCTTATTACGTCAATTGAGTAAATTAATTGACAGTAATATTGTGTAATTTTCAATATTTTATTGCAAATAAAATCTTGTGATTTATATAAACATTTACGGTAATTAAAAGAATCCCCAATATGAATTTGTCTGTACATTTCTATTATGTTTTGTATTATATGTGTTCTGCTGAAATTTTGACAGTTGGTGTGTATCAACACGATCAATATCTATACAGTGTGTCTCAAAAACAATTGTGCACGTCAAAAGCGCCCTCTTTGGTAAAGAGAAAAACATTTTTGTGATGTGATGCTCACATCACCATCAAGGGCAAAGTCTTAGCTTTCAAATGCCGTTTGTTCCGTTCAGTTTGCTTGTTTTAATCCTGAGATATGTTCAATTAACAACGAAAAGGTAAAATCATAAATGTGCCACTTTTACTGCAGTCAATGATAGCATCAGGCCCTCTTCCCATAAAAGTGACACAATTGTGATTCCACCTTTTGTTGCTTACAAGATATCTCGAGATCAAAACACGTAATTTGAACAGAACAAACAGCATTTGAAAGCTAAGACTTCACCCTTGATGTTGACGTATACAGCAGTATATTCTAACTGTCAAAGAGGGCGCTTTTCACCTTGACAATTTTTTTAAAAGTGCTGCAGCATGTCTCAAAAAATTGTGCACACTTCTCAAAAAATTGTGCAAGTAAAAAGTGCCCTATTTGGCAATTAGAAAATGCTCTTGTGCCATGATACTTATATCAATGTCAAGGGCAAAGTCTCAGCTTTCAAATGCCATTTGTTCTGTTCAATTTGCTTGTTTTAATCTCGAGATATCTTGTAAACAACACAAGGGTGGAATCACAATTGTGTCACTTTTAAAAGGGAATGCAGTAAAAGTGGCACAATTGTGATTTCACCCTTTCTTATTTAAATTAACATATCTCAAGATTAAGACAAGCAAACTGAACAAAACTAACGGTATTTGAAAGCTTAGACTATGCTCGTGACATTGACATAAGCATCATGTCACGAGTATTTTCTAATTGCCAAAGAGGGCGGTTTTCACTTGCACAATTTTTTTTGAGACACACTGTATGTGTGTCATGAGCTAAAATGTCTAGTCTGAAAGTTTTCCATATTAATAGTAGAGCCATTGATATATTTACACTCTAACATCAATTGTCAAAAATATCCTATAAATTTGGTCCATAATCATAACAATTTATATTGAATTAAGTTGAAAAAGAAAATGTGATATGTTTACATGCAATTAATTTTCTTGTTTCGGGGGGGGGGGGAGATATAATATGCCATGTAAGCATATTTTTCTGTCACATGTTTTCACTTTTAATTCAATTTTAGCCACAGTAATTTATACAATCAGTATTATTTTAACCTTTCATGATACATAAGTAAGCCATGGAGTAGCTCAGAAAGACTTAAAGGCAAGGTTCACCCTGATGTCAAGTTGGTTTTAATAAAAGCAGAAAAATGAAAGAAACTTATTAATGAAAGTTTGGCGAAAATCCACCAAAGAATAGCAAAGTTATGAAGTTTCAAACTTTCAATTCTGTGATGTCACATGCAAGCAGCTCTTCATATATCATGTAAATAAATATAAATTCAATAAATTGTGATTTTTTTAATGGTTCATGATAATTGAATGGGGTTTTTTCATAGAAACCTGTATGAAATAATGTTTCTGATAATATATTGTATGCACAGGTAAAATAATTTTCAAATTTTTGAGAAAATGGCACTTTATGGAATTTATATCACATGACATTTGGGGAGCTGCTCGCATGTGACGTCACAAATTTTAAACTTTAAAATTTCATTACTCTGTTATTCTTTGATGGATTTTCGTCAAACCTTCATTAATATGTTTTTCTCATTTTTCTGCTTTTATTAAAACCAACTTGACGTCAGGGTGAACCTTGCCTTTAATGGTCATAAAATTTCGAATCAACAAACGTCAATTAGACATCTAAATTTTGTTGGAAACTATACTGTCAAACCCAAGTTTAAATGATTTTACATCAAATAAAGAGTGGTTTCTATTAGTATCGTCTTCCTTCAATATGCTTGTATATTTTTTTTAATGTCACAGATTGCTCCCACTCCGATGTTCTCAAACTCGTATTCGTTTCTCAAGAAAACCATCCCGAATTATGGCGTTGAAGTGACCTTTGTTCCCAATAATGACGTTGACGCATATAGGACAGCAATTAAACCAAATACAAAGGTACAGTGCGGAGATCAAATAAAAGTCACTTCAATAGCACAATACAGGAAGGTTTGTTTGAGAAATGAATATACGAGACTGTTTCCATTACCACCAAGCTCAAGTTAAAATGATTTCACATCAAATAAACAATAGTTTCTGATATTATTGTCTTCATTCAATATGCTTGTTTTTTTATGGCACACAGATTGCTCCCACTCCAATGTTCTCAGTCTCATATACGTTTCTCAAGAAAACCCTCCTGAATTATGGCGTTGAAGTGACCTTTGTACCCAACAATGACATTGAAGCATACAGGACAGCAATTAAACCAAATACAAAGGTAACACATTGTTTTGTGTTTTTCATGCCTGCTGCAAAATGGTGCCAGAGGCATTACATTTTCGGGTTGTCCGCCCATCCCTAACACTGAAAATGGGGCCCATGTTCAAGGATTTTTTCTTTGAGGGGAGTGTACTGTAAAATACTAGAGCTAGCATTCCAGCATTAGTGCTGAATTAAGCCTCTCCATAACAATTTAAAAATATGATAAATAGAAAAATATTTATTTTTCATCTCTCTGTAAAGTATCAACCAGTTACCAAGGACCGTCCTCTTTTGGGGCGGGGAGCATCTTTTGAGTTTGTTTTGTATTGTTGTTTTTCTTTTTGGAAATCCATTTTCTGAAAAAGAAAATCATTAATCAGAAAAAACTAATACATCTCATATGTGGTTGTTGGACATCTACCCTCCTCCCTTCCCCTGGGATAATTACCCCCCCCCCCATCAATAACCCCAGGACATTTATCCCCTAGGACAATTCCCCCCCCCCCAGGATAATTACCCATGAGGACAATAATTCCATAGGACAATAGTCCTATTTGGTAATTATGGGTCCTGGGGTAATTATCCTGTGGGTATTTGTACCAGGGGAAATTGTCCCAGGGGCATAATTGTCCTCAGTGGTTATTTTCCTAGGGGATAATTACCTCGGTGGGTGAAATTGTCCTGGGCAGTAATTGTTTGGTGGGGGAGGGGGGGGGTAATTGTCCTTGAGGAGTAATTGTCTGGGTGGTAATTATCCAGTGAGGGAGGGGGGTAACTGTCCAGAGGGTAGCTGTCTGGATAGTGGATACACTCATATTATATCAATGCTCCAAGCTCCCAGTGGTTTACGATTTCATTCCCATAATGTTCATATCATACCTCTTCAGTAAGTTGTAATGCACCGATGCTTCTGTTTCCCCCAGATTTTCTACGGTGAGACTCCAACCAATCCCACTCTCAGCATCCTTGATCTGGAGGAATTTGCGAATGTTGCTAAATCTGTTGATGGTGCCATCAGCATGGTGGACTCCACGTTTGCCTCTCCTTACCTACAGAACACACTGAAAACGGGGGTGGATATTGTCTTCCAGAGTTGGTGAGAAGAAAAGCTGTAAAAAAAAAAGATGTGTTAGCATTTGGTAATTTTCAAACATGAGTGACACAACAATTTGAGAGTCTTAAGGGCTCATATCTTCCCACTTGGAGGTTATGAATGGATGATGACTACCATATTAGGTATATTGTAGGACTGGCATGTGTCATTACCAGTTTGATTTGAATTCTACAATTGGTCAAGTAATTATGATTAAAAAACGGTGCGTGAGTGACACGACAAATTTTGCACATGGGTGTCTGACCATTATCGGTACTGGTTGGATTCGTACCAAAGTAGTTCTCCAAGAGTACCACGAGTCCTAGAACATGTGTGTAAATAGAGTACCTATGTAACGTATATAGTCACATTCAATCATTCCCTCTCTTTGGCAAATGGTCCCCTTACATGCCGTGAGTGACACGACAAAAAATGCAAAAATATCCACATTAATATTAATTACCCTTGTACTAAATTCACTATGTTACAACGTATAATAAATTATTTTATGTAATTTTCATGGAAAACTATCATCTAAGACATCTACATGTAGTTTCAAAAAATATTTAAGCCTATTGATTTCTTACAAGTTTTAATTTTCACCCTCATGTCCACTTTTGTTTGAAAATGGCCATTTGTGAATATGGATAAGACACGAGTCTCAGTTTGGTCAGAAACTCTCATTTTACAAGATTGTGTTCATGATTTGTGCTCCCTGAAATAAACTTACTGACTAAACACTGCATTTTTATGAACCTATCTTTAGTTTTATTAAATGTGAGCAAGAATGGTATGGTGTGCAAATCAAAAGCACTGAGCCTTTAAAGGCAGTGGATCTCTTTTGCATGCCTAAAAATTAACATTGTGTAAATACAATGGCATTTAGAAGAAAATGCCATCTGGGAACCTTTAGCAAAATATAGGAGCTAGAAACTCAGTTTTAGTGGAATTATATAGTGACCGTTAGACTCTGATTTGAATTTTTTCTTGCGAGGAAAAAATTTCTGCCGTAGAATGTACACTAAATGGCTATTGTTTTTCTTTAGCATCTTTCAAATTCTAAGCAATTACTCTCCCCCAGATTTCACAGACATGCCCTTCATTAATAGCCAAAGGGCATGGGTTATCTTTTCCTGATCTGCGGGGATGCTTGCAAATGAGATCCACTGCCTTTAAGCAGCACCCTTACCACATCATTTGTAAAAAAAAATAAAAATAAAAGTTTAGTTCAAAATATGTCACTTGCTTCATGCTTTGCCACATATGACTACATTCAATATTTGTCTTCATGTTAATGTGAAATACACACGACAAAAAAAGTAACTACCCCCTTTTTCAAACTACCATAACTTTTTAACGAAATAAGTTTTAGCAAAATAATTTTAAAGGAACATTTCTAACACTCATTGACTAACGTCTGTGTGAAAATACGATTAATCCGTCGAGCCATGCATGAGTGAGCATGCATTAAAGGCAAAAATGCCACTTTTGAAAAGTCACAAGAGTCATCTCTTATGCCAAAATAATGGTAAATAATGGTATTGTTTGCTTTATTTATAAAGTGTTCTCACTAAACCATGACATGGTTACAACCTCTTAAAGATACATTTTGGTGAAAAATATCGGATTTCAATTTTTTTCAATAAACTTAATGGATTTTACAATTTCAAAAATTGAGGAAGGACAGAAATTTTTAAATTGAGCTCACTGAACTGCAAAATATGCGAAAAGTGCCAAAAAGGTGTAAGGGGGTCAAACGATAGATGATCAACATAACAAGCGCTTAATCATTAAACAGAAACAGAATTTGTCAAAATCCTGCATCACAAATCCCTCAAAATGACCCTTGTGACTTTTGAAAAGTGACATTTTTGCCTTTAATACGTGCTCACTCATGCATGACTTGACGGCTCAATCACATTTTCACACAGAAGTTAGTCAATCAGTGCAGAAACACCCTTGCCAAATTATTTTGCTCAAAACCGTTTGTTCAAAAAGTATTTTGAAAAAGGGGGAAGTTACTTTTTTTATTGTGTTTAGTTTAACACTAATTCAATTTTTTTTCGTTTACAAACTTCTACCTAAAACTTAGCTCAAAATACATGGGAGGGCACAGTGATTTGATGGGAGGCTCGATGGCTACCAGCAATCAAGAACTGCTGTTTCATTTGGCAGACTACCAACAGCAAACTGGTGTCATTATGGTGAGCAAATTAAAAAGTCAGACTTTGTTGGATGAAGTTGTTGTGAAACCTCACTGAAACCTTTTGGTTTTCTACATGGCTTACTATTTTTTTGGTATTAAGTTGTTAAAGTTTATATAATTTTTGTATGCAAGATAAATTTCACTTTTTCATGGCAGTCACTGAGGAATATCTACACAAGTTGTAATTTAATTAAGCATATGTCATGAGCAAATTAAAGAGAAATATTATTTTTTTTAAATACTGTTAATGATTGTAAAAGACTGTATTCACAAGAGCTCAAATCCCTGTTGAGATCATGGGAACACTAGATTTTCGTAAGTTTAACCTTTATCGTCAAGTGAGCTCAAGTTATTAGTTATCTTTTTGAGATTTCAAATTCTGATCAATCAACTACCACAATCACTAGTTTCAGCATGTTGTCGCAGTAGACAGCTGAAACTCATACTGTTCTAGTGTAGAATGAAAGAATGGAGTTAGGGTGATGGTTTCCTTTCACAATCTGACTAAAGGCTGTAACTATTAGCAAGAAGACCACCTCCCTATATCTGTAAATAACTATCATCCAACCAGCTCAGTAAATGCTTGGTATGATATTACTTCAATACCTCATGGAACCAAGCCTACAATGATGTTCAAGCCATGTAAGATTATCATAACTTACTCCAGTATGTAAAGAGTTATTTGCTATGATATTTATTAATTCATCTATTTATTAATCTATGTATTTATATATTGATTGTTTACTTATTTATTTGTTTATTTATTTATCTATTCATTAATTTATTTATTATTGACTAATTGTTTATTTTTTTCCTTGTGACAAAGTGTCCCTACACAGCATCTCTCCTACTGAGAGGTATTCGTACCCTGCCGTTGAGGATGGAGAAACACAGCAGCAATGCCATGAAGATTGCCAAGTATCTTGAAGCTCATCCCAAGGTAAGACCTGATCTTAAAAAAGAATGAGTAAAAATAAATAACTGCTACAAAAAAAAAATGATGATCTGAGAGCGATATCTCAAAGTTTTTATCATTTTGTTGTTTCAGTCTATTTCTTCTATGATTCAGTTAGATAGATAGAAATAATAGATAGATAGATAGATAGATAGATAGATAGATAGATACATAGATAGATCGATAGACAGATCGATCCATCCCTTGGAGGAACTGTCCCCTGCAGAACAACTCCCCGGAACAAGTTTAACAATGTTTGCAGCTTAAAAAATCTGCATTGCACTCTGGGGAGTGTTCCTTGGGGGAGTTGTCCTGTGGAGAGTGTTCTTCGGGGGAGTGTTCCTTGGGGGAGTTGTCGTCCAGGGAGTGTCCCTTTGGGGAGTTGTCCTCAGGGGAGCATTCCTCAGGGGAGTGTTCCTCGGGGAGTTTTCCTCCGGAGAGTGTTCCTCGGGGAGTTGTCCTCCGGGAGTGTTACTCAGGGGAGTTGTCCTCAGAGGAGTATTCCCCAGGGGAGTGTTCCTCGGGGGAGTTGTCCTCCAGTGTTCCTTAGGGGAGTTGTCCTCCGGGGAGTGTTACTCGGGGGAGTTGTCCTCCGGGAGTGTTCCTCGGGGAGTTGTCCTCCGGGGAGTGTTACTCGGGGGAGTTGTCCTCCGGGGAGTGTTCCTCGGGGGAGTTGTCCTCGAGGGGAGTGTTCCGTTAGGGGAGTTGTCCGTCCGGGGAGTGTTCCTCGTGGGAGTTGTCCTCCGGGGAGTGTTCCTCGGGGGAGTTGTCCTCCGGGGAGTGTTCCTCGGGGGAGTTGTCCTCCGGGGAGTGTTCCTCGGGGGAGTGTTCCTCGGGGGGGTTGACCTCAGGGGGAGCATTCCTCAGGGGAGTGTCCTTGGGGGAGTTGTCCTGCTGGGAGTGTCCCTTTGGGGAGTTGTCCTCAGGGGAGCATTCCTCGGGGGAGTGTTCCTTAGGGGAGTTGTCCTCCGGGGAGTGTCCCTTTGGGGAGTTGTCCTCAGGGGAGCATTCCTCAGGGGAGTGTTCCTCGGGGGAGTTGTCCTCTAGGGAGTGTTCTTCAGGGGAGTTGTACTCCTGGAAAATTGTCTTGATATGGCTCATTGAATGCATGCAACCATTTCTATTGTTGATAGGTATCCAGGGTGTTCTACCCAGGGCTCCCATCCCATCCTGACCATGAGGTTGCCAAGAAGCAGATGTCAGATTTCAGTGGGATGGTGGTCTTTGAGATGGCTGGAGGACTGGAGGCAGCCAAGACAGTGGTGGAGGTAAGAATCACCTTGGTCATCTTTTCTGATACTCCCACTGTAATAGGACCCAGACCCCGGACACCCCCCCCCCCCCACACACACACACACACACACACCACAGTAACACACATGCTCAGGCGGTTAACCACACACATACGCTTGTTCCAGATTCTTAGAGATGCCATCTTTAAGGACAGAAATGGGTTAGGATTTTGACTTTTGACAGGCTTTTGGAAGAGAAGCCAGCAAAATGACCCACCATCCCCCCCCCATAGATGGGTTTTTAAGGAAAACCAGAACCCCCCCCCATCACAGGTTTTTAGAAGGGGAGTTAAAAATTACCCCCTAAATTAAGGAAAAGTACCAAGGTGAAGAGTGAAACTAACCCTATTCAGGACCCTATTTCAGGATTGTTTGGGAAAGATTTGAAAACTACCCCTAGTTAAGAATATGTTAGTATAAATTATGACGGTCAGTCTGAGCTACATTTCTTGTTTTCTCCACAATCTCTCTCGAGGCACCATATCCAAGACATAAACAATCATGGCATGCCTGAAATTTCTTTGTCTAGCTTTCTGAATCAGTTCCACCTCCTGATGCCCTACACCTCTCTCTGCAAAAAATGCATTCAGACTGATCTGAACCCGTTCTAGATGTGCTTCATTGAATTCATGTGTTTCCTTCCACTTCCCCCTTTCCCTCTATCTTTCCCGTCAATGCCAGATTTTCCAGAGCGTCCTTTCATGATGTAGTTTCCATTCCTAGTGTCCCCTTTCTTACAATTTTCTCCAACTTTGAAAAGGCTGACTTACAGTGTAGCTAGACAAGTGTAATTCTCCTTTTAATCTCGCTTACACATCTAGAGTCATCTGTCATGGTACTGCCGAGGTAATTAAAAGCGGCTACCTGTTTAATGATGTTGTCTGTATCCACAATAGAATGTCCAAATCATCTTACTGGCTCCCTCACTGGGTGCAACAGACAGCCTCATGCAGCACCCAGCCACCATGACCCATGGCCCTGAGATGGGCATTACCGCTGAGGAGAGATTGGCAGGAGGAATAACAGATGGACTCATCAGATTCAGGTATCCAGGGTTTCTTTCAGTTCCACGTCTGAGATTTAATATGATCTCAAAATAACTAGATATATAGATAGAGAGATAAATAGATAGATAGATAGATAAATGGATAGATTGATAGATGGATGGATGGATAGATAGATTGATAGATAGACAAACAGATAGACAAGACAAATGAATAGGCAGACAGAAATATCAAGGGTTTCTTCCAGTTCCATGTCTGAGATTTAATATGATCTCAAAATACTTGCATGTACAAGTACATGTAGATAGACAGATAGATAGATATATAGATAGATAGATAAAGAGAGAGATGGAGATAGATAGATGGATAGATAGATAGATAAACAGATTGACAAGGCAAATAGATAAATAAAATATAGACATTGATAGACAGAAATTAGATGGATGAATATCGATAGATTTTATAGATGATTAAAAAATGATATATTACACATTTAGACAGATACATACAGACAGAAAATTTAAGAGACAAAATCCTGAAAGACATAGGCCCTACATGTAATTGAGACCATAAAGAGTCATGGAAAGAACTTCTGTTTAGCAACTGAAATAAATCATTGAACTATTTGTATACAATCGAAAAAGATGAAAAAAAGATAAAATATCAATATCAATGAAATATGAGTTCTAGTGTTGCAAGACTAAGTCACAAAAAGTCGGAGTCATGACTATCGTCGAGGAGTCGCGACTCCGACTTTAGAGACACAAGAATCGACTCCATGTAATCACATATGTATGTCATATAAACCAGTCAAATCATCGATGACAATGTGTGGGACTATGGCAAGAAGTCAATGTTTGAATGATGGTTATCACAATTGAGAGTTGAATTTACTAAAATCATTGACGGGTGACACTGAACAGTCATTGTATAGGCTATACCTATAGGCTATACTATAGTGTGCTTCCTTTTACCTATTGATCATGTCAACAGAAGGGAACGCTGAGACTAGAGTCAGCAAAAAGTCGGAGTCGCGACTTTTGATCGGCGACTAGTCGACACCAAGAAATCCTGGAGTCGTGCAACACTAATGAGTTCCTATTCCTTGAAAATTCATACAATTTTTTGAATTAGTCATGTTTCACTCAAGCAGTGATAATACTGTTGATGGCATTTTGTCAGAGAAACACGGTGATAGTACAAGTATGGGATAATGATAAACTCTGCTTGTTTCATTCTTTCTTTTTTTCAACAAATTGTAACATAACATTTACTCAATATCTTTTGTGATTTCAGTGTTGGAATAGAAAATGCAGATGACCTCATTCGTGATTTGGAGCAGGCTCTGGGCAAAGCTTAAAGGCGTGGAAGAAATAAATATACTGTATTCAAAATGATGAGAGGGAAGTAATACTGAAGATGAAGAGGATAATGATACAAATGAAATGAAGATAGTAATGAGGAAGAGGAGGAGGAGGAGGAGGAGGAAGAGGGAGAAAGGAAAAGGAGGAACATAATCTTTTTGATGGTGGTGTTAATAATGATGATACATATAGTGCTCATAATGATTTTGAGATTAAAGATGACACAGGTGATGATGATGATGATGATGGTGGTGGTGGTGATGATAATGATGATGATGATGATGATGAGGGTGATGATGATGGTGATGATGATGATGGATGATGAGGGTGATGATGATTATGATGTGATGATGATTATGATGATGATGGTGATGTTGATGGTGATGATAAATGATAATGACGATGATGGTGATTATGATAAATGATGATATGATAATGATGATGATGATGATGGTGATGATTAATGATGATGATTAATGATGATGATGATGATGATGATGATGGATGATGATGAGGTGATGATGATGGTGATGTGATAATGATTATGATGATGATGATGGTGATGATATATGATAATTGATGATGATGGTGATTATGATGATGAAGATGTGATAATCATAATGATGATGATGATGATGATGATGATGATGATGATGATGATGATGATGATGATGATGTGATTATGATAACAATAGTGCTAACAAGGATGATGAAATGATGATGATGCTGATGATGATAATCATTTAATGTTCAGCCCAAACCAAAGATGCAGTAACTCAATTTTGAACTCAGTTTTGAAGATACAGGCGACTCCCGTTATAACAAAGCCCTCGGGACCGGCAATTTTCTTTCGCTGTATCAAAATTTCGTTATAACCAACCAGTGAAAGTATATAAGGATATATAGATAATAATTTTGGGACCTGAATTTCTACTTCGTTGTAACAGGAATTTTGCTCCGTGTTCGTTATAATAGGAGTGCACTGTACTGTATACGCCATATATTTCGCATTTTGCAATTTTGCTTCAAGACGGGAATTTGCGAGACAATATTTTCGCAATTTTATTGTATTTGCATTTATTTTGTACAGAAATATCAGGAAGTGAAAATTTTCGTGTTCAGTACGTCGCAAAATTTGTGAAAATAAAACCAATGTGAAATATTCAGCGTTAACAGTAAATATAAGGCATTAATCATAGGTTCTAAGAGGAATAACATACATTGGGAATGATACAGCTATTTTTCTTAAACTCTCACAATTATTTTCTTTGTTTCATAGAGTTTGAAAAGACTTGTTTTCTTCAGTCTATTGTAATAGCTCCATGAAACTGAAAGATGTTAAAGCTCCATCTACTGCCTGGTGCAATAATCCACTGGGATTGAACAGCACCGTATACAACGACAATAACAACAATTCAGTCTCTTAAAGACACAAGCTAACATAAATAAACATCGTAGCATACACAAGTTTGGATAGTTATGCTGCCACTGGCATGGTATGCATGAATAAATATCCTGTCCTGATTATCACTCAGGCTGAGTATAAAATAGACCTATAACACAGGAGTCTATGGGAGGAAATAGATGGGGTCATGAGGTTACACTGGATACTGAAGATTCTCACTCTTTCGCACTTTGAAGTACAATTTTTTTCTGGGCTTCATTTTTAGACCTTATCAAAGACAATATGAGTGTGGAGGATTATGTAGCTCAGATCTTTTAAAGGCAGCGGATCTCATTTACAAACATCCCGCAGACCAGGAAAAGATAACCCATGCCCTTGGGCTATTGATGAAGGGCATGTCTGTGAAATCTGGGGGTCAGTAATTACCTAGAATTTGAAAAATGCGAAAGAAAAACAACAGCTGTTTAGTGTACGTTCTACGGTAGGAATATTTTTCTCGCGAGAAAAAATTCAAATCAGAGTCTAACGGTCACTATAATTCCACTAAAACTGAATTTCTAGTTCCTTTATTTTGCTAAAGGTTCCCAGATGACATTTTCTTCTAAATGTCATTGTATTTACACAATATTAATTTTTAGGCATGCAAAAGAGATGCCCTGCCTTTAAACTATGATCATTGTTAACTTGTTTCTTTAAGATTTTCATGTTGAGACTATTTAATTCCATGTTAAATA
The DNA here is from genome assembly GCA_001188425.1 of Eucidaris tribuloides. NCBI lineage: Eukaryota > Metazoa > Echinodermata > Echinoidea > Cidaroida > Cidaridae > Eucidaris > Eucidaris tribuloides. The sequence goes on from JZLH01S0098549.1 coordinate 22,160, forward strand.
CCCTTTCATCAGATCATTGCACAAAAATAGTATTGTCAATTATATGTTGTAAATTGCAATTGTGGCTCATTCATAAAATTAAGGAAATTTTGTTCATGATTTGTACAACTTCAAATGGGCTGTTAAAGAAATAATCTATCAGGGGATCAAAAGTGCACTTCAGTGAGAAATATTACATAAAAATGTAAAATAATCAAGTGTAGTCGGTATTAAATGTATTGGAAGCTGAGCACCATGTATGTAACCACTGGTAAGCTTGTTTGTACAATAAATCTGCCTCGAGTCTAAAAACAAGTGTATACATCTGTTTTTAATTTGTGTGACTGTGTGTGTGTGTGTGTGTGTGTGTGTGTGTGTGTGTGTGTGTGTGTGTGTGTGTGTGTGTGTGTGTGTGTGTGTGTGTGTGTGTGTGTGTGTGTGTGTGTGTGTGTGTGTGTGTGTGTGTGTGTGTGTGTGTGTGTGTGTGTGTGTGTGTGTGTGTGTGTGTGTGTGAAAAATGACTGGACAGACAGAAAAAACTTTCCAATAAAGATCTGAGAGGACAAAGGCCCATCATCAATCAGAAATTACTATTACACCTAGGAGAAAACTTGATAACATCAAAGATTCACATTATAATTTTTTATTATACTGGAGTTGGCAGTACATTCACACAGTGTCTATTGATATGTACTTTTCAATTCTTCCAGGATTGATGGGATTCTGTATTAAGACCAAGAAAGACGGGGTGGGGTGGGTGGGGTGGAGGTGATGGAGGGGTGTAAATGAAATACAGTGGAACCTTGTTATAACGCGGACCTAAAAACCATGACAATTACCTTGTTATATCAGATTTTTCGCTATATCAGGGTACAAAAACAAAGAAAATGTAAAGAGTTGGGACCTGCAAAATCACCTTGTTATAACAGGATTTTGTTATATCCGACCTCTTTATATCGAGGTTCCACTGTACCATTTCCTCATTTACAATACAGGCGACTCCCTTTGTAACAAAGTCCTCGGGACTGGCAGTTTTCTTTTGTTGTATTAAAATTTCGTTAAAACCAAACAGTGAAAAGTATATTAAGATGTAATTTTAGGATCTGAATTTCTACATGTACTTTGTAACTTGTAACAGGAATTTCATTATAACCGTGTTCATTATAACAGGAGTGCACTGTATACCCCCCCCCCCAAAAAAGTAACAACAAAGAAATCAATGACATGACACCAACATATTAATAAACCAAAGATAAATTTATTCTGTACGTATTTTAGACATTCACAATCATATTTTGGCAAAATTGAATATGCAGTAAAGTATTTCTTATCTTACTACAACATTTGTAGCTGTCTATGAATTGAATAGTCTGCAGACTCAGTCTCTATTCTGTCATTAGAATAAATTCCACAATGACTTAAGCCAAGTCATATTTGATTGCTTACTGAATTGCAGCTACAATATGTGGTCTGTGCAAAGAGTAGTCTCTGCTCTGGATTGTCCAGACCCTGTACTCCCAGGGAGGGGACGGGGGGGGGGGTCGACTCACCACATATTGTGCTACCCACGCGCATCCACACACTTAAAAAATGGACCCTAAATGGCGTAAACCCCGCAGAAACCCGGTCGAAAAACATACCCTAAATGGCGTAAACCGGGTAAAAAATATACCCTAAATGGCGTAAACCCCGCGTAAAAATGGTAAAGAATTTGTAATTTAGTACCCTAAATGTCGAAAAAAGCAGTTGAAGCTGAAAAACACCCCTTTTTTTAGGAAAACGTCGACGACGTCGAAGGGCTGAAAACGTGCGTCGTACGTGATATGTTGAGTGACCCCCCCGGGCCTGTACTGTGACCAGTGTATGTATCCAAGACCACAGGTCCCAAGACCAAGGACACCCCAAAACACAGCCTTTCCAAAGGCTTTGTAAAGATGATTCGGACCGGGACTGAGACAGAGGCCACCAGAAAATGGCCTTGAGGCCGACCTCGGAAACAACACTGATTTTGACTGAGAAAGGGATTGTGCCTGCAAATTAGAGTAGACTGTCATGATTGTTAATGGCTGTGATACCAGCTGATTAAACTTCAGGGAAAGATATTTAAGGGTCTTCAATTCAATCACACAAAACAAACTTTTGACTTGTTTAAACCCTGTAGACCCACAATAATAAGGCACTTTATTTGTTAAATGACACAAAATACTAAATTTCAGAATTTAGATTGTACATAATCGGCAAATATCTTCATCTGATTAAATATACTTTGTAAATATATAGTTTTGTAGAAAGAAGTACTGAATATACTATACAGTCAAACAAGTGAATCTCAACTCATTCACTATGCAAGCCTCTCTGGCACAATATAATCACTAGTATACTCTACCTAATCCTTTTCTCTGCATTAATCTTAAATTCCAGAGTAGTCCATTATTGACAAATATCTAATTAAATATAGAATCTAATTAAATATACTTCAAAAATATAGTTTTGTTGATAGCAGTGATGTATAGAATACAATCTAGTAAAACATGGTTTCTCTTAAAGACACTTGTGAACATTGTGGTGGTTCAAAAAAACTGTCAAACTTTGCTATTTGAGCTTGAATGGAGAAATGAACACCTACGAATATAGACTTTTAAAATCTATGCTGCCTCTGGCAAGATATGTAGGGATAAACATCACTCATGAATAATGCAACAATTTTTCAGTGTAACAAACACACAGCAGTCTTGGGGGGGGGGGGGTTGGACGTGACAGAACTTGGTACTCCTAGAATTTCACTCTCTTAAAGCTCAGTGACATGATTGGGAGAAATAGAAACAAGAGCCCCGGGGGGCACGACCGCCCCGGGCTGAGGTCTCGCACACTCTTCTATGGTACCCATAGAAAAAACATCAGCTTATAATAATAGTTTTTGCGCCCTTTGAGCACTGATATCTAAGCCACCAGTGTAGCCGATATGAACGCAGTTGATAAAACTTTGCATCCCCTTGGCCATATATGGCGGCTGATTTTGTCAAGATAAATAATATTCTAAGCATCCTTTTTTTTATGAAAATAAGGCCACCCAGAATTCTAACATTTGACCTTGACCTATCATATGTGACCTGACTCCCACCTTTAACATTGGAGGTCACATAAACATGTAGCATCTTACCATGCCAAATTAGTCAGCAAATGGCCAAGTATTCAACCAAGAAGAAACTTGGCAGGTATAGTTCTAGGTCATTTGACTTCATTTGACCTTTGAACCTACATATGTGACCTTTTCGCCCCCCAAATAACATTAAGGAGCTCACTACGTATGCATCTAAACCACCCAGTGAGTTGGTTCAAATGGCCTTGTGTTAGAAAAGCTTTACAAGTTTGGGCCGCTTGTGGGCCCTGCCCCCCGGCCCCCAGGGGGCCTGGTGTACCATTGCCAGGGACCCTCTTATCCCTCCCCCTTGAGGATGCATTCCACCAAGTTTGGTCTACAATCCATTGATGTGAATGTGAATTATTCTCATTAGGGCGCCTACCCCCAAACTTGTGGTCCCCCTTAGGGGGCCAAACAGGGCCACCCTGGCATTGTCATGAGGAACATTGAATTCAGCACATATAAAGGTATCTACACACAAAGAGGCTTAACTAAACTATTTCTGGGATCTAGAGAAGATAGTTTGAAAACACCTATTTTTGGCTGCCTATACGGCCCTGCCCCTGGCCCCGCAGGGGGCCAGGTGTACCATTTGAAAGCCCTTGAATGCCCCACCCCTAAGGATCATTCCTGGCCAAGTGTTGGGCCAAATCCATTCATCATTTTGAAGAAGAAAGCTGAAAATGTTTGTAAAAGTTTACGCAAGGGATCACGACGAACGACGACGACGCACGACGCCGACCGGAGCGAAAAAGCGATCGCAATACTCACTTGAGGCCTTTGCTCAGGTGAGCTAACAAATGCCTTTAGAACCAAACTGGTTGAAAGATAAATTAAATGTACATGAGCTGGAGTGGATCTCCTGGCTGGAAAGATTTGCCTTGAGTTTGTTTACTCAAGGAGAATCAAGCATGAACAGGCCAGCAGTTTAATTTTATTGGGGCACGATATATTTAATCCCCATAGAAGGCTACACTACAAATGTGTCTGTTACAAGGCATACTGATGGACATTATTTTAAAATGAGTCAACCTTTGACTACAAATTTTCACAGTAGAATCACTGCATAGTTAACTTGAATCTAGAATAGTTTTTACCCCAAGTTGTGGACTACCCCCAATCATGTCATTTACCTTTAAAGTACTGTTTGTTTTGAAGGCCTTTTTTTTCAGGGTTCCATTTCTAGACCTTATCAGATATACCAATAGCGTAAAGGATCATGTAGCTCAGATGTTTAAACTGCCAACATTATCAAATTATGCCTTTAAGTTTACTTCACAAAAATATGAGGAACTACATTTTTTCCCCAATTATTATGGTTACAATGCATATACAGCAAATATTCTCTCGCAATAGAGTACCAAAGTGTGATGTCATGTGGTTCAGAAATATGTGTGGACAATGGTGGAACCAGGTGTCGTATGTCCCAATAGGAGAGCTGCAGTTGCACTAACTAATATGGTTTGGCTATTTGTCCCCACATATTTCTGGACGAGTTGCACGTCATAACTTTTGCACACAGAAATTGACACTTTTATGCAAATTTAGATCAAGTGTATGACCCAAGTAAACAGGAAGGAAATCAACACAGATGGAATGTCATAATAAAGCCAAAACAGACTGGTATTTGTAAATTTCATCAACGGTACACCTCAGAATGTTCCACAGGTGTTAATGAATAACTTATTAATTGTCCATTTCCAACTGTCTCCCTGTCAGGCTAGGAGAAATCTACACAGAAATATGTGTGGACAATGGCAGAACCAGGTGCAGCGCATTGCAGCTGGTTGTTTCTGCCAATAGGAGAGCTGTAGTTGCAGGGAGTTATGGTTTGGCTATTGTCCCAACAATAACATATTTCGGAACCAATTTGACGCCAGCTCTCTATAACATGTAGAAGTGCATATTGCTTTGAGCATTCTTTCAACTGATAATGTGTGCAAAAATTGCTCTCTGAGCCAGTGAAGCTTCATGGGAAGGCAGCAGGAAATATAATTATAAAAGGCTATTTTGTTACAAGAAGTCTGGCACATATAGCTTACACTATTCCTGTCTGACAGGTTTTGCTAAAAGTTCACAAAACAAAATAATACAGAGTACTTTCACTTAGAACTTTGATTCACGATGTGTGCTTACAAAAATGTCATGAAGATGCTTTTCTGGAAGTAATAAAATGCAGAAACTCTAAGTGATTGTGCATAAAATTGAATACTGTTTTAGTTATCAGTGTATGATATACTGTATACACTGAATATTTCACAGTGTTTTTTTTCATGAATTTCACGACCAAGCAATCACACAAATTTCCACTTCCTGAAATACCTATGATACAAAGTAAATGAAAATGTAAACAAATCACAAAAACAAATTCTTACAAATTTTATGTCTCAAAAGAAAACTGCAAAATATATGGTGTATACAGTATTGGTTTCTCAGTTGATAAATTATTGTATGTCCAGCAGAAGGAAGTAAACAATGTGCAAAGCATATAATGTTTATGCCTTTCTGCCGGGTACATAACAAAATGTTTCCGTGAAGACGTGAAACATACAAGACATACAAGTAGACTTATGTACAAAATATTTTACTATATTCCAACCCATGCATGCAGATTCAATGATACATGACATGAAAATAAAATCAGTTCAGTAATACAAGACACCAAAGGAATGGTTGAGAAATCAAATTAAGGACTGTTTTACTGTAGTACTTCACTTAAATAGCACTTAAAAATACAAAAGTCAAGAGCCATTATACACACACAATATTTTGTTAATTGGAGATATCCTTCAGGCTTCAGGACAAAAATGAACAGTTTTCATGTTGGATATCAGCGTTTCCCTATTCAGTCACTGAGTGTAGTAAAAAAAATGCCACGTAGCACATTTGATACTTAATTGAATGTCAAAAGCTCGGGTTTGAAATATATGTTTAACAATGCTGAAATTACATGTATTATTTAAATATGGTACTGGTTATATTGCTCCAAATCACCCTTGCAGTGTAGTGTACTTATACAAAGAATTTTTTTCGATGAAGGAACAGTTTTCTTAACTGGTCAGAAATCACTTGGTTTTCTGAACCTGGTTAGTACTAGTTATGGAAAGTTCAGGACTGATTTTTTGTTTTTCCTGTCACAACATGACTCAAAGTTGTGAAACCCAAATCATGACATCATGATTTTTGACATTGGCATTGCTCAATTAATGGTGAGAAGTGAGAAATATTCATATCATGTGGACCATCCTTGGCCAATAGACCATTTTCATGATGTAAGCAAATTTTATGCATACCTTTTTGACAAAGGTTGCTCTTGACAACCCAATAGCTTGCTGGAGGCTTGGCAGAGGCTTGCCGGGCATAGCAACAACTAATGTATGCAGGTTGCATTTTCAGTAATGAAAATGTATTTGTAGGAGCAGCTGAAGGAAATAGCTGGTCACTAGGCTTCGGAAGACAAAACATCCATAAATTTGAATATTATTGTGAAACAGGTTTATTCCTACAAGGATATATACAGCGTGGCCCAAAAAGAATGCTACACATGCGATCGTTAATTTCTTCAACATCATCCACAAAATGTTATTGGCGATTATTTCATGGGTTAGAACATTCCTTTTCCAACAAAATGATACCATGATCATTGATTTTGATTAAGGCGTTTGGATTCTGGGGCTATTTTTCTGAGGCAATGTAATTTCCTAAATTTGCTATTTTTGCAACTCCAGCAATCATCAGAACACCGCGTAACAACTTGCCATGGAATGGGCTGCACTATCCAGGTGCAATGACAATGTAAGCCATACCTTACCATTGTCTTCCGCATCAAAGCGAGGCATTCCAGTCGTCTGTCTCCCCGCTTATTCTATGGTAAGTGTTACGTGAGAATATTTTGGTGTTCCCAGGTTCGCGGGAGTCGAGAAAGAAACAAATTTCGGAAATTACATTGCCTCAGAAAAATGGCCCTAGGATCCAAACGCCTTACTCAAAATCAATCATCTTGGTATCATTTTGTCAGAAAAGGAATGTTCTAACAAATGCAATAACAATTAATGGCATTTTGTTCATGATGTTGAAGAAATTAATGATCGTATGTGTAGCATTCTTTCTGGGCCACCCTGTATATAATATATATATTTTTTTATCTAGGATTAGGCCATAAAAAAATTTATTTGATCTATAATTCTAAGACAACAAAACAATGAAATTCCATGGCTGCACATAGGGGTAAAGAGGAAATCAAACCATGTTAAAAAGGCTTTGACAGTGGGATTCTGTTAAGTACACACTGCACAGTAACAGCGGACACTGTTTGGGACAGTAATTCACAACTCTGTAAATTAAGGAAACTGTTTATAGGATTCAAAATGATTTTACTGCAATGGATGGTCTTACTCCTCAACATCGATGTTGTCGTCATCATCATCATCATCATCATCCTACTTCAGCGGAGAAAACGGCGTCGGCACCAAAATTTTGGAACTCATGTGTGGCGAAAATGCCTGAATGGGAGCTGAAAGACAGAGAGATAGATGTAACATGAAGTATAAATGAAAAAAATAATAATAACATTTTGACAATAGAGATGAAATTTGCTGAAGGTTACAGGTTTAAGCTTCATTGGGTCACTCTTTTTCGGAGTCAATAAAGATCAGGGCCATTCTTTGTCACGTGTGTGACCAAAAATACTACAAATTGCAAAATGTATCTCGTGTAATTCCAAAGGCCTTGCAGGTACATTGTTTTGAAATGTAAATATATCTTATATATGTCAATAGTGATCAAGTGAAAATATGT
>JZLH01S0098567.1:0-11398 GCA_001188425.1 Eucidaris tribuloides
ATGCATAGAGCACAGCCAAATTTATACAAACTTATACAAATATACCATCATTCTCTCTGCAAGCCTTTCATTTAATATGTGTCCGTATCTGGCAGGCTTAGAAATATCTAACAAACTCTCGAGTATAATGTTATTCTTGGATATTTGAATCTAGTTAATCGGGGCATATTGCTGTAATCCAGAGTGGCCTGGTGGCAGTGCCTTTGCCCGAAAATGAGTAGTTCACAGTTTCGAGACCAGTTGTTTCATTTTCTTTTCGGAGTCATTGAAATTTACAGATCAACCATTTAATCTTACTTTAATCTGGAGGTAGTTATCTCAATCCTCGTACAGTGCGTCCCATAAAAACAAAACAAAACTCTAATACAAAGGCTTATTATGTGGAAGCAATGGGGCTGCAAAAAAGGAAGCATGTTCAAAGTAAACTTTCCCTTGTGCTCGTTCAAATGATACATTAAGCAAACTAATTTATTCATGCATCCCTAAGTACCATGACTTTGAAAATTTTATATCAAAAGTAATTGCTATACTTGTTGGCTTTGACACTGTGCACATCACGATACGAAAGAAATGGACACATGGTGGGCGTGGTGTGTAAGCCAAAAATCGTAGGATACGGTTTTTGACAATAAATTTTCAAAATCATGATACTCAGGGATGAATGAGTAAATAAGTTTGCTTGATAAATAATTGAAAGAGCATAAGTCAAAGTTTTACTTTGAACATTTTTGTCAATTATGCGTCCAGTTGCGCAATAAGCCTTTGTTTTAGGGTTCTTTCTTTCCGAGACAAACTGTATACATAGGGTACAGCAACAATAATGGAAATAAAAACTTTTCTTTTTGTCCCAGGTGAATCCAACGGACTTTTATCAGCACTGTGTCGAGGACAGCCAGAAGTGCTTCAGAGGCGGTGACTGTGAATGCATGTGTGCCGCTCTGGCTGCATACGCCCAGAGATGTAACGAGAAGGGGCAGTGTATCGAGTGGAGAACCAATGACTTGTGTCGTAAGTACCGACATGGCTTCTTCTTCTTTTTCTCTTCCTTCTCTTCTTCTCTGTCTCCTTCTTCTTCTTCTTCTTCTTCTTCTTCTTCTTCTTCTTCTTCTCTTCTGTCTTCTTCTTCCTCTTCTTTCTTCAGCTAAGCAGTCTGTTCCAGCTGTTGCAGCAGCCCGCCGCACTGTTTAAGGGTTGGGTTGCATAAATCAAGGATTGAGTCTTCTGGTGGTCCAAGGATGGGGCACTCATTGATAATGTGGAAGGGCTGCCACTCAAAATTTTAATTTTCCCCTACGCCGCATGCGTATTTTCCCCTACGGACACTACTTTTCCCCTACGCCACAATAGGCCAATTTTTCCCTACGGAGCTATGTTTCCCCCAACAAATATCCACTTTTCCGCTACGAAGGTACGTTTTCCCCTACAAAATAATCTTAGTAAATGCAAGAAGTTTATTTTAATTGAGAAAATTGACATTATAATTACCTCAATACAGCGGCATGCGCGCGTTACAGTTTTCGTAATTATACGATATATCATGACCAACTTGGATAATGGATTTACCCAAATAATGTCTACAGACGAATATATATGGGAGTTCGTAGAAAATCTTTGAGGATATGTAAATATTTTTTGAAAATTGTCAAAATTCCCTACAAATCATTAAAAATCCCTACTTTCCCCTCCGGATTTCCCCGTAGGGATCCCCTACTTCCTACGGTTGACTAAAATTCCCTACGGTAGGGATTTTCCCCTACGAGTGGAAGCCTTGTAATGTGGTGTGCAGTCTGGTCTGTTGGTCCAGATATATATGCTGTTGTCAGGGTAATAACATGAACTTGCGAGAGGTCAAACATACCTCAAGAATTAAATGTGATGAAACATTAGTAGAGTGTATCCAGGCTGGAAGGATTCGTATTGAATATGTTTACGTGAGGAGAAACAAGCATTCACTTACCAGTCTTGAAGAAAATTATGCCCCCGATCGTAATATCTGGAGATAATTTCCTTTGTGATTTGTACATTCAAGGACACACTACCACTACCATGGCAACCGTTGTGAATGCGAAGTTCTGGAGTTGTTACCCAAATGACATCAAAATGTAATCGCTGTCTACAGATATGATCTGTTGGAGTCCACAGTGTATTTCACTGATAGAAACTGAACGCATGTAAAGCTAGACAACAAACTTGAACGTCACAACAGTTTCTGATTGTATAATAAAGAGGAAACAATACCGTGGATTGTTTGTTTTTCATTTACAGCAGAACCCTTTAACGGCAAACTTTATTCTGGCATCATTGTCTCCTAAACTGAGGACTTCTTCCTATCATGCCGTTTCTCTTGGCGCGTCCTATTGTAATTAAAGACGCTATATAACACTGTGGAAGACACATTAAAAAATTGTCGAACTTTGCTATCTGACATATCTGACAGTGTTTGAATAGACAAATAAACACCCTAGAACACAAAAGTTTGGACAGCTATGCTGTCACTAGTACAATATGTGCAGATACAAATTGGCACATTAATTTCCTATCAGCCGATAGGAAATTCTTCAACACAGCAGTCTATGGGGGAAAGCTGGAATGGTCTCTCAATGATTTTCACTTTTTTAAAGCACTTAATGTTCATTTTGAAGTACAATTTTTTTCAGGGCTTCATTTTTAGACCGTATCAGAGACACTGGTAGCATGGGGAATCAAGTAGCTCGGATTTTTTAAACTGGAAACATTGTTATACAATGCCTTTAACCATGATTTTCCCATAAGTAAATTCAACATTATGTTTGCTTCATTTTACATCGGTGTATTAAACACATTGGATTTTATCATTAGGTTAAATATAATGTCGAGGGAAAAATCATGTGAAATGCCCAAAGCCATTATTTTGAGCAAAAGCTTGATTTAAATACAAGCGTAGCGACACGAAGGGAATTCACATTAGTGAATTTGGTGTCTTGAGCTCCCTGAACAAAGGGTCTGAATTTACAAGATACCAGCAAAGATCCCAAGTGATTTTTCTTGTTGTAGGAGGATGGGTAAAAGCGATACGGACGTTACCCTACAGTTCATATTATTTAAAGGATACAGAACCCATATTGGCCATCCTGTTATAATAAATGACGTTGAAAAGAAATTATATTGTAAGAACATCGCTGCATTAGTTAAACATGATTTCAAGAAAATCGCCTTTTTTAATGTGACATATAATTCATCAGAAATTTATAGCAGAAAATAGGGTCATTATTATGTTATAATAGTTATGGTATATTTAATTGTTTGCTTACCATGGTTTCTACAAGTAAATGTGTGTAGTTATTTTTGTTCTGATGGTTCTCTTACAGCCATGCAGTGTCCTTGCGATGAGAACAGGGAATATGTCGCGTGTGGCGATAATTGTCTCACCGCCTGTGGGGGAGGCGTTCAGGAAACCTGCTTCACGTATAAAGTTGAAGGATGTTTCTGCAAAGAGGGCTACAAGGAATACAATGGAACCTGCGTACGCGTACCAGAGGTTCCAGCATCTCCCCAACCAACTGTTCCAACCAAATCGACGATTACTCCGACTGTACCGACAACCACTCCGCTTGTTTCGAAGACTACTCCATCTATGCCACCTACTACAGCGACTATTCCTTCAACAACTCCGTCTGTACCACCTACCACTCCGACCTTACCACCCACCACCACGACTGTACCTCCCACTACACCAAAAGTATCTAAGACCACTCCATCTATACCTCCCACTACACCAACTGTATCTAAGACCACTCCGTCTATACCTCCCACTACACCAACTGTATCTAAGACCACTCCGTCTATACCTCCCACTACACCAACTGTATCTAAGACCACTGCATCTGTACCTCCCACTACACCAACTGTGCCTACGACAACTCCGTCTATACCTCCCACTACACCAACTGTATCTAAGACCACTGCATCTGTAACTCCCACTACACCAACTGTATCTAAGACCACTCCGTCTATACCTCCCACTACACCAACTGTATCTAAGACCACTGCATCTGTACCTCCCACTACACCAATTGTGCCTACGACAACTCCGTCTATACCTCCCACTACACTGACTGTACCTACGACCACGACATCTTTACCACCGACTACACCAATCGAATCTAAGACCACTCCATCTGCACCTCCCACTACACCGAGTACACCACCAACAACTCCGACTGTGCCTCCTACCACCCCGACTGTACCAACAACCACTCTCCTTGTGACAAAGACCATACCATCTATGCCACCAACTGCACCAACTGTACCAACCATACCAACATTCACTTGGTTTGTACCAACGGCAACTTCACCGCGAACTGAACAAACAACCACTCCGACAGCAACCTTTGCGACCACGCCATCCGCATCAACGATCACCGCAACTCTTCCGACCAGTCCAACATCTTCAACTGAAACAGTACCTACGACACGTACGTATTAATTCTCAAGAAACGGCTGGTCTCGATTTATCTAAAATGTTCAGGCACAGAACTTATTCTCACAGTAAATTGCAGGGCCGGTATGCCTTTTGTCCTTTTGCCCCATTGCTGGGGGTTGTGTTTTTTCACTATCTTGATGTGCAGTATACACGAAGACACACACACACACACACACACACACACACACACACACACACACACACACACACACACACACACACACACACACACACACACACACACACACACACACACACACACACACACACACACACACACACACACACACACTCACACACTCACACACACACACCACAAATATTAAGCATGCACACATAAAATGGGATTTGTAGTTGACAAATTAAATTGATTCTTAATGAACGAAAATTTAAAACAACATAGTGGCTTTCATGACGTAACTTGATCGTTCACAATTGTATTACGGCTAGTTTAGTCATGTGACTTTGTTTAAACAAAGAACAATGACGGATAAAAGTGGTGGTGGATGTCCAGATACATAGTTAAATTCATTTTTGATAAGTCAAAAGGTACAGCAAAAGTAGCCAAATTACAATAATAAACTGGTTCTGAATTTATAATACGGTTTAACTTTCTTTTAAATTCCAATGAAGGTGGTAGTCTCGAAAGCGTGAAATATATAATGTTTCATAATGTCGCTAATAACTAAAAATACAGGGACCCATGAGTTTTTTTATAGTAATAAATTACAACGCCGTCCCCCTCTCTCTATCCCTTATTTATAGCAAACTAAATGTAAATGTGATTCATCTTAGAAAGGAAAAGGTTGGTCATCGTGTTAAGAATGGTAAGAGAGTAAACTTAACCAGTTGTCAAACGACGTTTGCTACATCGTGTGACAACTGGTAAAGTTTACTCTCATATGAATCATCTTATTTTAATTATCATTACAATTGGTAGATAAACATACCGGGTTATTTCAATAACTTGAAGGTTAGTGACATGATAAGAATCACTTGAAAATGCCTCAAGAACCAAATGAGCTGAAATATTATACCAACTATACACCAGCTGGATTAGATCTCCCAGCTGGAAGGATTTGTCTCTAATTTGTTTAGTTGAGGAGAATCAAGCATGAACATACTAATATTTTAATTCTCTCGAGCATTGATAAAAGTAGACCCCATAGAGAGCTACACAACAAATTTGTTTGCCACAAGGCTTACTAATGCAATTTATGTGAGAACGAGTCAACCTTTGACTACCAAATTTTCACAGTGGAATCCTTACACAGATCACGTGATTATAGATTTCTAGAGTAGTTTCACCCCAAGTTGAGGACTACTCCCTATCATGTCATTTAGCTTTAACAAAGAAATATTTAAACCGATTTTCTTTTCTTTAACTTTTTCCTGAAATGTTAGCTCCGTGCATCCATCCTGGACTACAGCACGAATGCGATTTCGAGGATAACATCGAGGGTGTGTACTCGTACAAGACCTATAGGGAGCTAGAAAACGCCGAGGAGATACCCGCCGATCCCACGAATAACTCGGTGTCCGTGACACCGCGTGGCACCCTCATCACACGGTTCAGCTCACCGGTCGGGATCGAGGGTTTGAGGTTGGAGCCGAAGAATGTCATCCAGGGAGATGTACCGATAATATTCAGATTATGGTACAAGGCGAGCAGCGATGCCAAATGGGCACCTGTGATGAATCGTGAAACTTCAATGCAAAAGGTAGATGTATCTATATTCATATTCAATTGATATTTTATAGTTAATCATATTTATTCATATTTTTTATCTAAATAAAAATATATTACCGATTAGATGTTTAAGATTTTATTTATGTTTATGTTAGTTGAGATTTATGTCTTTTTTTTAAATCTAAATTAAGATTAAATCTTTATTTGTATTCATCATGGTAATATCTTTATCTACATTTTTTTATTGAGAGTTTAATAACGTTTGTTTCTGAAAAGGATATTCCATGGATATTGCTACTTAAAGATGTTTTACTAGTACATTGCAGATGAAAAGTCACAATCAACAGTTTGAGCACGGTTCGATACTACATAGAAGCTAAAACCTAGATGAGATTCTGACCGAGTTTTATTGCTTTTTATCTTCCCCATACAAGCACACACAAAGCCTGTGCATGTTTTGCCGCTTGGTGGCAATACCCCGAGAATGCTAGCTTAAACCATGCTACAGCCCAAACCTTGAGTTTTAACTAATTTGCATTCAATCCAAATGCAACTGACATAAATTCGAGAATATTATTGCATCATCTGTGGTCTAAGGGGCACTTTCTTATCCCTTGTGTTTAAATTGCACCTGTTCCACCAGAGTTTTGTAATGCCACCTGATCTTATCGACATCCCGATGAGTGATCTGCATCTTTCTGAAGCAACGGAGATCGCCATGGAATTCACTGAACCTGACAACTTCCGACAGTTTACCCTAAAAACCGCTTTCAACGTGTGTTCGATAATCAGTAAGTGAAGACTTAACTGCCCCCGTTTAATTAATGATTATTATTGCTGATTAAAACACTGCAGACAAATATTTGATATAGCTTTGAAGTTGACTTTGATGTTAAGATCGAGTTTAAGCAATATAAAAATTAATTCATTGAATTTCATATACCGTCGGTATAGAACCAGAAGGGCGTTAATGCATAACCGGTTGAGAACCAGAAGGGCGTTATCACTTTGCAAAGTCAATGACATTAACGCCCTTCTGGTTGTCAATGTATTTAGCATTAACGCCCTTCTGGTTCTATACCGACGATACATGTATATCTACTTAAATTCAATGGGACATTATCTTCTTTTTTAGGATTATAAATATAAGTAAATCTACAACTATATTGATCCGACACACACTCAAACACATAACGCTTTACAAGACATTTACTAGCACGTTTCTCTTATTCAAGTTTAATACTAATTTTAGTTTTTATATTCTGAATCAGTTCTCCTTACGTGCATAACTAAATCTTCAGACATTCAGTTTTCGTTAACTTATTATCCCAATTTAGGGGATCACTTGCCATTTCACATACTAGAACATTCTTTATTGCTATTATTCTTGCTACTATTAATTAACAAATACAGAGTGCATTCATTACATTTGATATTCATCTCAGCAACAACTACATGGATTTTAGTAACTTGAGTCTGACTCCTGTTATATTTTTTACAGTATATTACAATTTGCATATATCATACCTATAAATAAACAATTTTATCTATTTCTTGCCATTTAGCTGATTGTCAGCTCAAGCAGCCAGGTAAGTCAAGAATATACTTATTTACGTTTTATTTCCCGATAATTGTTTTTTAAGTGCAGATGACCTAAAGACATGGAGTTAAATATTTCTTTTGACCGATATTCGAGTGTCATATTTTGCGTCAAATTTTTAAATAGAAATTAATGATTAATGATGAAAGGGAAAGATGGATGCAATTCTTGGCAAGTTTGTCATTTGAAATTTTCCAAAGATTGAATGATACCAATTCCCCAAACACACACACACGCACGCACACACACACACACACACACACACACACACACACACACACACACACACACACACACACACACACACACACACACACACACACACACACACACACACACACACACACACACACACACACACACACACACACACACACACACACACACACACGCACACGCACACACACACACACACACGCACACACACACACACACATTAAAGGTAGTGGATCTCATTTGTAAACATCCCCGCAAACCAGGAAAAGATAGTCCATGCCTTTAGGCTATTGATGAAAGGCATGTCTGTGAAATTTGGGAGTCAGTAATTACATAAAACTTGAAAAATGCGAAAGAAAAACAATGGCCGTTTAGTGTACGTTCCTATGGTAGGAATTTTTTTCTCGCGAGAAAAAAATTCAAATCAGAGTCTAACGGTCACTATAATTCCACTGAAACTGGGTTTCTAGCTCCTACATTTTGCTAAAGGTTCCCAGATGGCATTTTCTTCTAAATGCCATTGTATTTACACAATGTTAATTTTTAGGCATGCAAAAGAGATCCTCTGCCTTTAAAATGTTCATTAAGCTTTACAATTGATATTTGAAAAATCATTGTGCAAACAATTATTGTAAAAGTTGTAAATTTCGATTGGTCTTGTCAATAATCGTGATACGTTATAAATGTAGATTATCTAACATTTGTTAGAGATCATTAGTCCAAATGGTTTGGGTCCCATAATCCTTTGTCCAAAACTTGAATATTATGACCTTTCAGAAGAGTAAACGAACATTCATTTTTTTTTTGGAAACGGTTGTGGAGCAACAAACCTTATCACGATAAAATAAACATTTTTTTTGACAACATTGGGCCTATATAATTGTGACAAAATTACTTTGGAGTAAATAATGTCTATTAATACTTTATCCCCTGTACATGTACAGTTCAATTATACAATCATATACCAACGACAGTTTCTTCATGTTTACAAAGACAGCAATACTACTTTTGTACTATTTGCGGAATAATAACCAATCTACATCTTGTAATGACTAGCAAAGAGTTAAAATAGTGGGAACCTGCCCTCTCATAATGTGTCTCGTTTGGAGTCATTATACCATTTTTGTGACCAGTTTGGCAGTTTGAAAGTTCCTACTGCAGAGCTATTACTACTTTTCTGAATGTTGTTTTATCAAGTATTATGGAGCACATTGAAAATTTTTTTATGGTTATTTTTGTTTCACAGACTGTCGCTTCAATGGGAAGTTTTACCAGGTAAGATGGTATACATGACATAAAAGTTGTAGAGAATAACAAAATTAATATAATATTAAAATTGGTATAATATTAAAATTGGTATGATATTAAAATTGGTATAATTGTTCTGTGATACCTACAGCTGAACTGTGTTCTTGAAAAGGTAAAGTAATTCATTATACCTGCTTACATTCACATAAGTTAATAAAAAAAAAACAGCCTTAAATGTAATTGTATTTCGTGTTCGATTAAAATTCAGACATTTCTCAGGTTTGTTAATGATGAAGATATTTTAATATCTCAGTAATGAATATATGAAAGAAGATATTCATTTTTGAGATGCGTGTTTTCTTTCTTTTGGTCAGTCAGAAAACTTGACATTTTACGCATGTATGTATGTATGTATGTATGTATGTATGTATGTATGTATGTATGTATGTATTTATTTTCCGATTATAAAACAAGGAATTATAAACGGCTGGATAGCCCGTATTCAGCGGTGCCTCATCGACATCACTGTTCATCCACGGGGACTGAGTACAGAAATCATGACACCATCAAAACTCATTTGCATGAACAAATCTGAAAGTAAAACTGTTATACTTGAATGCATATTTGAATCAGGATATCCTTTTCTTCTTGTAATTGCTTTTTTCTCCATTTCTATTTTTCTTCTTCTTCCTTCTTTTTCTTTGCATCTCCTCATCCTCCCCTTCCTTCTTCATCTTCTCAAACCCCTCCCATCCTCCTTTTTCTTCTTCTTCTTCTTCCCCTCCTGCTCCTGCTCCTGCTCTTCCTTCCGCTTTTATTGGACAGTCCTTTAAACATTTTGATAAGCTCCAACATTCTTGATCCTCTGCCATTCTCTTCAATTCGACCAATTTGGCATTCAAGTAGAATTTTCCAGAAACGTGAATGTGCACTCAGTGAATCTGGAACAATCTTAGAAATCTAGCGATGAAGGTTTGAACAAATTTTGCTTGATGTTTTCAAAATCTGAATACACGTATATCTGTATAATTCTCCTTGTTATAGCGGAACAAGTCTTCGTTGACTTTTTACATGAATGCTCACATACTTTTCAGACATTATTGTTTGGAGTTATTGTGGGAAAACATAACAGTGACATGGGGAATATGGTGGTAGGCGAAGCAATGATGGAAAGCGTTTGTGTCCCTTAATTTTTGTTTTTGTTTTTGTCATGGAAAGTGTTTTTGTGGTATACACCATGACTCCCTTTGTGCCATTTCTTACAAGGTGTAAAACAAATTTTATGTAAACTGTACGTTGTGTAGTGTGTAGCATTAGCTACCTTTCGTTGGATGGAAATAAACTTTAATTGAACTTAAAAATGAACTTAAACTTGTCATACCATATCACACAGTTTGGTGACGTCATCGCAAGCATCGGCACGGAGGGATGTGTGAGTTTGGTCTGCACCAAAGAACATGGCGTTCGGAGTGAATACCGACAGTGTAATTGGGATTGTGATGTAAGAACGATATTAAAGAGAACAAAGCAAGTTTATTCCATGATGATTATGATTTATGTCGCCTATAAACAGAACAAAAATAGTTCTACATTGTAACAAAAATACCGTATGTTTTACAATAAAACCGTACAAATAATTACAGTATTTTAGTATAATTTTTACGGTAGACCCAATTTTACGGTGATATATAGTAAACACCACTACAAATAATTTTTTTTAATGATATTTGACCGTAAAATTGGGTTCATCGTAAAAAAAATACATGAAAAACCTTTATGATTTTTATGGTTATCCTATAAAAAGTACGGTAATTTGGGTACTAATTGCATCGGTATAGCGCCTCGCCGGGTGATACCGTTCACGATATTGCTGACCTCTGAATCACCCAAATGACTTTTGTTGACAAAATGAGGTTTTATGGACTAATTTGACCTCGGACTACCTATTGTAGCCTCTCAGTGACATTGCCAAGACCTTAAAATGATGCTCTCATCAGTCAGAAAACGTTGTTTCTAACCTATTAATGCAATGGAGTTAACATAAATCTCCTAAAACAAATGCTTATTACACCTATTTTGTAATAAAAATCTACTTTCCTTCAAACATGGAGATAACTTCACAAATTTTAAGAAGTGCGAAAATATGCCTGCAATATATAACAGCACATATTTTAAGTGTTTC
>JZLH01S0098628.1:0-10636 GCA_001188425.1 Eucidaris tribuloides
TCGGAGTCTCTGTCTTTGATGCTCTCCATATAGCATATTATTGGTTAATCTCAAATACATATCCAAGAGCTTATTTCGAAAAAGTGCTAAATTCACTTTGATACCTTTGGTGAAAAGACATTTCTTTGCATAAAATTTGTTCACTCGCTTGTGGAAAAATAAAACTGAAATACACGATAATTCGTACAGCATGTGTAATTGAAGAGTGCTGAATTAAAAGTACTTAACCCGTTGACTACGAGATTCCGCAAATCCCCATAGACTTTGTACAGGGGCCATCCGGTTCCCGTAAGCAAAGGGTTAAGTCACATTTTGACGAATTTGAGTTAGTGATTGTTTTGAAGTCGTTACACGCCGGGAATTTTTTTGACAAAATTTTGGTCAATTTGACCCTTCCCGAGTAGGGGTCAGGGGAGGGGGCAACCGGGGTCAAATTTTTAACTTGGTCTAATTTCTTGAAAAGGTATCTCAAATTACTCGACTAGTTACAAGGATTAAGAAAATATATGATTTATCATGTATTCTATGCTTTGATGAGATATGGGGTAACTTCTGGTTACAGGTCAAATGAGGTCAAATTTCAAACAACGTCCAAATTTGACAAATTGCATATCAAAGTGTTTGTCTAACTGAGGACATTCCAAAAATATATACATCTTTAACATTCATTTATTCGAGAAATGCATTTGTTGTCCTCAGACCCTTGGTTTTAGAGGAAGAAGTACTCAAGTCCACAATACTGATTATTGATTATTGATAATTAATTATTGGAAATCGACAAATGTGACAATTTGTTTTTGTCCTATATTCATCTTTTATTGTGTCAATTAACTTCACTAAGTTTGGATGTACAACTCAAAAAATAATTGTGTTCTGTAGACATTTGAAAACTTTGATCCTTTGTTTCTCAAATGTAGTATTATGTGAGTTTAGTACTTCTTATTCTACAGTCTTCAAATTAGCTCCAAACGTCCCTTTTATCCATCATACTACGAGAGCAGTGTGCGTCCAACCTACTTGATGTTGATTACTCATTTGTCATGGAAAATTGATTTAATTCTTGACCCCCACCCATATGAAAAATGTATGATGGTGCAGAGAGACTTATATTAATAAATCGTCTTTCTCTTTTGTTTCTTACCTCCGCCCATGAATTGGCGCATTCGTTTCTGACCCCCAAATGATTTGACTTATTACGCCAGTGACTCTGTCAACTATTTATTCAGAAATGGGTAAAGGTGGGTAGCTAGCTATTGGTAAAAGATACCATCACTACGTTGTGTGGGGAAATATAGACAAACTTCCTATATGTGTTGTGTCACAGCTTTTACGAATATGTCTTTGTATCGTTTCGATAAGACATGGACTATACTGCCCCCCCCCCCATGACAAAATGGCATAACTGACGTTGTGTTGTTTTGGAGATATTGAGCAAAATGTATTTTGTTCAAAGCCTTAAAGCCCTATTCAGTGTCCTTTTAACAAGCGGATTATGAAACAAAGGGACACCTCTAAATACTCTTTTTTGTTCTGCATGTTTAACATGATGTACTGAGTCCCCTACACTATAAAACAGTTATGCCCTTTTGTCATGGGGGGGGGGGGAGCAGTTATTTACACTCACACAGTATACACTTGTAGGAGGGAATACAGATACCATGCACGGACAGGCTGCGTGACCTCAAGTGAACATCGTGAGCCCTCCCCCGCCCCGGCTCTCTATTTTGTCTTGAGATCTTGGGGCTAAACGTGCTGCACTTTCTGAAAGCAAATTATCTAAGTTCTGAGTTGCAACAGCGGAAAAGTCGCTTTTCGTGAAGGTGCTATAATTATATTTAAATTTTATTTTAGAAAAAACACCCACAACACCATTTTTGACAATAGGTGGCATGACAATTCTTTACAGCAACAAAGTTTATGCATCTTCTCAGACATACCCACACACACACACACACACACACACACACACACACACACACACACACACACACACACACACACCACAACACACACACACACACTCACAGAATACTATACACTACAAACGGCAGAACACACTTACACACACACACACACCCGCACACACACACGCACTTGCACACACACACACACACGCACACACTCACCCACACACACACCCACTCGCACACACACACACACACGCACGCACACACACACATATACGCACACACGCACACGCACACCACCGCACACACGCACTTGCACACACACATACACACACACACGCACAAACACGCACACAAGCACGAACACACACATACACACCCGCACAGACATCGCAAATACATTTTCCTTCAATGTGTGTATACTTCTCTTTGGGTGTGTGTGTGTGTGTGTGTGTGTGTGTGTGTGTGTGTGTGTGTGTGTGTTTGTGTTTGTGTGTGCAGATGTTTATTTTCAAAGATGTAATGGAGAAACTTATGTTCAAATGATAACATACGACATGTTTCATCGACATCTTGTCCACTATTATACACAACAGACCACACTGTGTATTTACGGGGGTATCCACACTATATCACTTTGATATTTTTTGTAATATAATTTATTTAAGTCACGAAAAAGAAAACATTTTAAAATATTTTCATTAGCAATAGATTTTAATTTTTACAAATCATATATTTTGAATTGATTACAGACATCATTTTAATTTACATTGAGATTTCTATAGTAAACTCAAGGTAGAATAAGAAATGCGTTTTGAGAAAACTGGTGGATCAAGATGAAATGTCGAAAGTCTAGCGTAGACATGGTAGAGGTACTTTGATTTTTTAAAGCATACAAAGTACAGTATGTATACATAAAATGTAATCCATGTTTAGAGCGGAAACATTCCCAACTATAACTATGATATCCAAACGAGCATTTTTTTTTCTCTTTCCGCTGATTTCTCACTTGCCTCACCTTTGCACTGCAAAAACGGTGATGTTAAATTACACCAGTCGGTGTTGTGAGAGAACCGCACCACATATTTTACTCCGGCGTTGAATTCATAGTGCTAATTCAACACCCATTGGTGTTATTATAGAACATTATGTTTGTTATACTAAAAATGTTTGGTGTTAAAATGTTCAAACTCCATGGTGTATTTTTAACACCTGAGGTGCAGCGGTCCTCTCACAGTACCGATTGGTGTTGTTTTTTACACTTACGTTTTTACAGTGTGTCATGCGTGACCGAGTACAATGCTCTTAAGGAGATCCATGCTAAATAAAACCACTTCCAAGTGTTGCTAAAACTTGC
This sequence comes from Eucidaris tribuloides, assembly GCA_001188425.1. NCBI lineage: Eukaryota > Metazoa > Echinodermata > Echinoidea > Cidaroida > Cidaridae > Eucidaris > Eucidaris tribuloides. The sequence goes on from JZLH01S0098628.1 coordinate 3,265, forward strand.
ATCAGATGTGAAATTACCTCTCCTGTTGAAAACATGAACCCAGTCATCGGTGTTTTCATCTATCATCCACTGCTCTGTAAAAACTACGGTGTCAAAAACAACACCAGTTGGTGTTGTGAGAGGACCGCACCAGTCAGGTGTTTAAAATACACAATGCCGTTTGAATATAACACCAAATATTGTTGATATAACAAACAAATAACACTAATAGGTGTTGAACTAACACTAATGGGTGTTGAACTGACACCATGAATGTAACACTGATGTAAAATGCTTGGTGCGGTCCTCTCACAACACTGACTGGTGTAATTTTAACACCCCTGTTTTTGCAGTGTGGCCTAAACTTGGAAAAAAGTGTGATTTGACATTGATCTCTTCAACTGCAATTTACCCAATCACCCAGGATACCAGTGATGCGAGTGAGGTATCATTAGAAAGAGAAAAGGTTGCTCTTTGTGGATGTTATGCCTAGAAATATCTAAATTAAACAATAGCTGGGATTATTTTCCCAACAAACATGGATTAACCAGTTTTTGATACACACTGTAAAGTTTGAAGTTCATATGACGTATTGTCCACAGTTCACAAAATGAACACCATAGTATCACTGGTGTACCTGGCGTACGTCGTCAGGGGAGGCAATTTTTCTTTCAGCGGTCCCGCAAGTCCAGAAAAAGCTGATTGGGGGGGGGGGGGTGTGGAGGTAGTCACGAAAAAATTTCAGTCCAAAACCAAGGTCCACAGTTCCGGTCAAAGTCCCGTCGGGGGGGGGGGTTGTCGAAAAAATTTCACTCCAAGTCCAAGGTCCAAGCGGGGTTACTTTTGGTACATGGTCCCCCTCCCAGATCAGCTGACGAGCAAAAAAAAAAAAAAAAATTCTCCTTCCTCGTAAGGGGGCACTCTGCCACCCTTAGGTACGTTAGTGCATAGCATCAAGTGAAGAGCTAAGACCGAAACAGGCGCTATATAATTCAATTTTGTGATTCTGGAGAATATGTTGCCACAGCTGTACGCACACCTAAGGAAATAAAAGGTAAAATATTCAATTTTCGCGCATAAATTTTCCTTCCTTAGCTAGAAACATAATTTGACAAGTGTACTGAATGCTGAGAAGTTTTTTTTTCGTAAAGTAGATTTCTCACCATTTGGAAATCAGTTCGTCAAATTTGAGTTTAATTATCTCTAATTACCTTAGATTGCGATCAAGGACAAAATGATTCATTAAATACAACAGATTTAGATTTATATCTTATTCTAAAATTTCAATATAATTTGGGATTTGTCAGTTACACAATCCGTTAGTTTTAATTTCAATAAAAGAAATTTAGAAAGTATTACTGCGAAGTCAGAAAGACTTTTCAGCCATGGTAAATATTTCATTCTCCCTGCATCGTTAATTGAAGAGATCACACGGAGCCTGGAAAAGATGCGCTTTGAATCATAAGAAAGTCAAAATATGAGGGAATAATTTTCTCAGTAAAATTGGTTTCTGGAAAAATTAAATCCCAAAGCTGAAAATCACAAGTCAGTGTCACAAGTATTCAACTAAGCTTCAATGTGATAAAAATCAAAAGCACCGTCTTTAACACATATCTGTTTTTTAACAGACTATATGACTTTGTTTGGCTTCAAACAAACACTTCTGTAAATCGATATATTAGATATATTAAAGAAAAGATCTGCAGATGTTCCTGTAATGAAATGATATGCAAAACGCTCTAACCATTAACACTGATAATGTTTCACGTGAAGCAATACTTTATGTAACAGACAACATTCACTTTCATTTCAGTAGAATTAGAAGACAATTCTCTTACAAATTAACATGTAAATCATCTATCTTAGATTTCAAATATAATAGAATTCTAAAACCTACCAACCTTTTACAAGAAACTTGTACGTATGATAATATTCCGTTTTCTTTGTCAATGGTCGTTTTAATGAATCCCACGATAATTACAATACACCATTTCCATCTGCCGAAGGTGATGCTGTAGTGGCTGGAGGTGGTGGTGGAGGTGGTGCGGTAGTGGCTGGAGGTGGTGGGGGAGGTGGTGCGGTAGTGGCTGGTGGTGGTGGTGGAGGTGGTGCGGTAGTTGGTGGTGGCGGCGGCGGAGGTGGTGCGGTAGTTGGTGGTGGCGGCGGCGGAGGTGCTGCGGTCGTTGGTGGTGGCGGCGGCGGAGGTGCTGCGGTCGTTGGTGGTGGAGGCGGCGGAGGTGCTGCGGTCGTTGGTGGTGGCGGCGGCGGAGGTGCTGCAGTCGTTGGTGGTGGCGGCGGCGGAGGTGCTGCGGTAGTTGGTGGTGGAGGTGGTGCTGTTGTTGGCGGTGGTGGTGGTGGAGTAGTTGGTGGTGGAGGTGGTGCTGTTGTTGGTGGTGGAGGTGGTGCGGTTGTTGGCGGTGGTGGTGGTGTAGGTGATGCTGTAGTTGGTGGTGGTGGCGACGGTGTAGTGGTGTCGACGCAGAATCGACTTCGTAGCTCCTTCAATACAGCTTCAACAATATTAACAATGTTCATTTAAGTGACTTATTAAAAAATGAATAAGGATTACTCATGGAAAGTATTATCCATGTAGTGTATACTACATACTATTACTACTACCGCCACTTCAACACTACTGCTACTAACCACTGCGTCTAGTACTTCCTCTATACTACTTCTGCTACCTGTACTGCTACTACTACTACTACTCCTTCTACTTATACTACTAGCAGTGCTGTGGCAACTGGTGTGTGATAGTGCTGTATAATAATAATAATAATAATAATAATAATAATAATAATAATAATAATAATAATAATAATAATCATTATTATTATTATATTTTTATTATTATCATTAGTATTAGTATTAATTACTATTTTATACACCCAACGTTTTATTTAAAATCACAGGATGTTAACTACAGATGTATCTGAGTATAAGGATATGTGTATATGTCTGTGTCTTGACTGAGCTTATGCATATACGTACGGTGATTTGAATTTACTCCTACAAGTCCAAGTCCTACTACTCCTACTACTACTAATCCTACTACTACTGGGCTTCTACATAGCTTCTTCGACTACTAATGCTACTTTTCGTGCTACTGCGCTTGCTCTGATACAATTGTAAACAGAAACAAACAAAAAACTTACCCAAGATCTTGATAATTGCTGCACAAACATGAGAGAGAAAATGAGAGAAAATGAGAGTATAACAATCATCACTGTATCAATACATATAAAGCCATATGAATGAATGTCTAAGACTTAATTGACATAGGCCGAATTTTAAAAAAACGCGCAAAATTGCTCAGTTTTATCTTTATTTACTTCTCTCGAAATTCCACACAAGGCACTTTCAAATAGCTTTAGTCTAAATCTTTTTGAATGCTGCGCGCATATATATTGTCGCTTGTCCGGCAGAAGGGCCTTAACAGTAAATATTCTGTAATTTGAAAAAAAAAAACATGTTGCCTTATTTGATATTTGTATTTTACAAACTGACAGAAGAAAAAAAAAACTACTTTGATTTCATGTGAAAAGAGCCAGTGGTTTTCAAGTTAAAGGCAATTAACGATTAACGCCCTTCTGCCGGGAACACATGCTAGGGCCCTTCTGCCGGACAAATGCCGATTTGAAGAAAAACAAAAAGTAACTGAGACAACATTTAGAAAGGGAATTTCATTTGCATTCCTGCAGCAGCACAGCAAAAACCCACTCATGACCTTAGGCTATTCATGAAGGACGTGTTTGTGAAATATGAAGATCAGTAATGACCTAAAATTTGAAAAATGCACCAAAGAGTAACGGTCAGCTAAACCAGTAGGTTCATGTTTAGACTCCGTGTGAAACTCATTAGTCAGTTTAGTAGTATTATTTCAGAAACCTAAATGAAAACTAATCTGTATGAGAATTCTGCATGAAAGTTGTCATGTTCATGAATGCATGTGGTACACATTTTGCAAATTGCAGATACCTGTCACAAAGCATATTTTAATGAACACACATGGTCTGAAAGAAGACTAGTAGACTAGTATAATTTTTGTTTCTACGAGACGATAATTCAATTTCAAAGTCTAATAAGTTCTTACAATGCCACTAAAACTGAGTATCTAGCTTAATACTTTGCCTAAAATTCTCAAACGGTATTTTAGTCTACCGTATATATGCCAGTGTATACAATGTAATTTTGAGGCTTGCCTGCCTTTAAAGTTTCGAGTCATGTGAGGCGAACAAAATTAAAATAGTGCCACCATTCGCCTATTAGTTGATAGTCGGCGATTCATTTCATTTTTTCAGAATAAGAATAAATGTACTTTGCAATTAATTCAGAGAAAATATGGCATTTCGTAGACAATAAGGATTATTGTCACATCGCAGCTTTCATATAATATAACTACTTCACGTATGAACAGTTGAAATATTTGTGCCTTTTTTCTTTGGTATTATTCTGCAAAACGTGTAATAATAACTGGTGAATTATTAAGGCAAAAAGAAATAAACAACGATAATGAAAACATAGTCAAACTCATACGTTTAGGATATAGAGAGATACTTTTTACAAACATAAATTATAGTAACATTTAACAGAATGTCTCGTTGTAAATTGTTTCGATATCATTTCAACTACCCTTCCGAAAATTATGTCAACCTATTTCTATTATGGCCAACTATTTCTTTTTGACGAAAAAAAATTCGGCATCCAAGATACAAGTCTAAAAATGCTATAACACTGACGGGACTGGTAGAAAATGCACTACTTGACTGCGTGCGATACTTTCCCAAGGCCAAAACATGCATTTCTGAATGAATTTATGAAATAATTTCAGCCTTTATGAATTACCAACATGATTTTGTAAGTTTAGGTATGAAAATTTGATACAAAACAATTTCGTTTCTTCAATACAAAAAAATAAAATAAAATAATAGGTGCCGGCTACTGGAACCCTTTTCCATGCCTTTACACGTGATTAAACATTTACCAAGAGGAGAATACAGGCAGCTGTAAGGGGTAATATAGCATCTATTGCACTATGTCCCCTTACTTGTATGGATGGGTCCCTACCTGCACTGCTGTAGTGTGAAAAATGAGAGGCACTCAATCCACCTGAAGAAACGCCGGAAGAATCGGCGCTCTGGTCCGTGCCACAGTCCAGTATCTTGTCAGTATCTTTATAGATTTAGATAGATGATATAAACTTAGATATATTCATTCATGTCTTTTCGTGGCAAAATGCCAAATTATATGAGCTTTATAAGAAGTACTTAAGTCACATTTTGACGAAATTGAGTTAGTGATTGTTTTGAAGTCGCTGCATGCCGGGAATGTTTTTCTTCAAAGTGTATCTCAAATTACTTGACTACTTACAGGGATTTAGAAAATATATAATTTATCGTGTATTTCGTGCTTTGTTGATGAGATATGCAGTCACTTCCGATCAAAGGCCAAATGAGGTCAAATCATAAAACAACGTCCAAATTTGACAAATTGCATATCAAATATTTGTCGTATGGAGGACATTCCAAAAATATATACAATTAAGTGTTTTTGACATTCGTTTATTCGAGAAATGCTTTGTTTTCCTGAGACCATTGTTTTTAGAAGAAGAAGTACTTTAAGTCTTGAATACTGGAATACATTGATATGATTAAGGGAAATCGAAACAAAGGTGACAAATGCTTGTTTTTGTCTATATTCATCTATAATATGTGTCAATTAAACATTCACCATGTTTAAGGATGCTAACAACTTCAAAAATTGTGATCTGTAGACATTTAAAAAAATTTTAGCTTTGGTTCTCAAAGCAAATATTAATGATGATCTTCAGTTCTTCTATATATCTATCTCTTCAATGGACTTATACCAAGCATTAACAATTAAAAATTTCAAATTACATATTAAATGCTAAAATTAAAATAGACACAATCAAACATAAAAGTCATTTCCATTTACCTCATATTCTAAAACCAAGATTTTACGAATTCATCTCAAGGAACTGACACATTCTTCTCTCTCTAGTCTCATCCTCTTAAAGCACACTGTCATGGGTCAACTCAACCACAGAGAGGTATGGCCGACGTATGATTTTGATGGTAATATCAGAGGAACATGGACACAATCGCTAGGTAGAACCGATTGTGTAAGGCGGGGATATGAATTGAGGAAACAAATGTTATCTTTATCCCACAACTAATCATGGCTCGTCTGCCGCTGCATTATGGTTGTCACATTACGATGCACCACTTATTATATTATTAGATTCAAAGAGGCATTTATTCAATTATATCATAACAAGAGGGACCTAATTAAATATCCCGGTTCAGAATGAGTCACAAACCGCGAAAACTGTAAACAACCAAGGGCAACGATGCAAAAGACTCGTTGGCAGGTTACCTTGAAAGCAGAGTGGCAGTATCAAACAAATTCCGAGTCCAAGATTTACAAAAATTAAAATATACCAAGGTAGACACTAAAGATTTGAAATGATTTTAGTCAAGTATATTAATCAGGGCATGAGTGTTGGACATTGAACCTAAGATATATAGCCGATGTGCACGCAATAGGATAATTTTTCCGAGATACAGATAAAACATAGAAACCCATTAACTATTAACCAAACCGCCACATACTTTTAGCCCTACAACTCAGAAGAGCCATATATAGGATACTTGACTCCAAAATTAATAGAAGAGATGTATGCAAAGTACGACATTCTATACATCGACGACTGAATGAGAGAACTGATAGAAATAAATATTTTTATATGAAACATTATAATACAAGAAAAATCATTTACACCATGTGGAACAACAACATGAATCCGACATATGCAAATCACACAGAAGCGTATACAGCGATCTTGGAGAATATGACATGCTGACCAGAGAAGGCACCATGCGCACAATGAGCTATTGTTCCTTGATCAGTGCGTAGGCGGTAGAAGTGTGTTCGGCTATGCAAAGAACACAGCCTAAAAACCAAGCAAAAAGGTAGCCAACATTACGGACGATACATAATTTTTACTTTATACGACAATTGGCGTTCGGATCTATTTTCGCTTTCATTAACAAGAAACTCGGATTTAGATACATCCTAGAGATAGTTAAATGAAACACATAAGATATGACTAACAGACATGAGAAACCTGTCGATTTTCCATATAATAGTCAATATTATAATTATAGCGCAAAAAAAATAAATGGATAAACAATGATCATAAGTAAAAACCCTCGAAGATGATACCAAAAATTATGTTTTCATAAAAGTCTGAAGATTTATGGAAACAAGAATGCAATTTATGTTGCAATCTTTATGAAAGTGATTGAAGATAGAGGTTTCATTTCTTAATACTTGGTTATACATGTAATGATATTTGTTACCAATTTGAATT
>JZLH01S0098646.1:0-24562 GCA_001188425.1 Eucidaris tribuloides
TTACAATGGCCCAACGATATTTAAAGAGAACCCGAGCCGCAAATTTGGTGTTTTGGGCATGGTAAAGAAGCCAAACTGCAAAACCCCTGTCGTGCTATTTGGTATGGGCTGGCGAAATTAGAACAAACGAGGATGCCTGAACCAACTTCGGTGTTGCACTTGATGACATTAAACCAGGCCGCCCGGCCGCACACCTTATTCTTCATCAATAATAGTGCCAATTCTCAAAGACATTTATATGAGGTGTGATGCATTGGAATGGACAGGGTCCAGAGTTTAAGAAGTGCAAGTGAGATGCGGTCATTGTGACAAAAATTGCTCCGCGAGGGGACCAGGGAGAGAAGAGATAATCCGATGCCCTAGGTCGATAGGGGGGTTGGGGGGAAGGTCTATATGATGGAGGCAGTGTCCTAGTAGAAATCTGGGGGTCAATGATTGTACCGCAGCCTAGAAGTTTGAAAGAAAGTGGGGAGAAAGGGAAAGGAAAAAACAATAAGCCGTGATTAGAGTGATAAGAAGCGTATCTAGGGTGGTGTGAGGGAAGATAGATTGGTTGGTGGGGTTGTCGAGGGTGGTCGCAAGGAAAAGGCAAAATTGCAAAGGTCTGAGTCTAAGGCGTCACTGAATAATTCCTTGTCCACTAGAGAGAGGCTGGTGGAGTCTCGTACATACATCATGCGTGTTGTTATTGCTAAGGGTTCCCAGATGGCGGAATTGTTGCGTTAATCACATTAATGATAGCAGGAGAGGGGGGTTGTATTATGACGGACAATGGTTAAATGTTCTTAGGGGCAGCAAGGAAGAGGATCCCGGCTGCCCTTTTAACAACTGCGGCCGACACGGCTGGTGGGTGGAGGAGGGAGGTCTATGGAATTGTGTGAGATGAAAAAAAGAGGGTGCAAAGAAAGGAGAAAAGTAAACTCTGTAGAATGAGGAGGGGAGCGTAGAGAGGTGTCACTCAAGTTCTAGTTTTTTTTTTTATGTTGTGTCGCAGGGCGAGGTCGGAGAATCCACAATAGATCATTTAAGGTCCTTGAGGATGTGAGATCATATTTAACAATGTTTCGTGATTAGTAGGGATAGAAGCGAGTTTATAGAACAGAGTTAGCTTGAAGTGCATCGAGGGTAGTTAAGATGAGGAGGGGGAAAAAGAGGGCTCTATTATAACAAGTCCTTTAAAGTGATAGCTAACATTGATGGAGCGTGTCAATATTTAAAAAATGTCAAACTTTGATTATCTAGAGCTACATAGATAGTAGTTGCAAAATGGACAAAATAAGGCACGCGCGTGAGAGAGTGAGAAGAAAAGTTGGAAAATGTACACTGCCAATGGCAAGTATATGCATAATATAACAATTAAAACATCCGGGGCGAGTTTTAATAGCCTAGGTGATACAACACTGGTAAAGTCTATGGAGGGAAATGGGCAAATGTGAATCTGGTCAACTTAACGAGTTTGTCACTTTTTTAAAGCACTAGAATATATCAGGTTTGAAAACATTTTATTTTCACAGGGTTTCATATTTTAGACCTACATCAAAGACACCATGTAAGGCATCGGGGAATCATGTGGCTCAGATTTTTTATAACTGTAGGTAAAAATGTTAGCACAATATCTTTAAGACGAGCAGCTCAACGATATCGAAATAAAAGAAAGTGAATACATTTGAGCGCCAGTGATAGTAATACTTGATTTCTACTCGCAGAAGATATAAATAATTTCAATAAATATTTGTCGACAGTTTAGGCTAACCATATGCGTAAATAATTAGCTGAATCAGAACAAGTAAGCTGAGCCAGACATGTTTCTGTCCAAACTGCTCGCTAAGAGATATGAGGAAACTCATATAACTATTAGGTTATAATTTCATGCATTAAAGAGTATGTTCACGCAAACATAAGTTTTAATCTTGTGTCGTTTTATTAGAAAATTCGATTTGCCAAACATTTGCTATAGCTATACATACTACTAAAAATCGATATCTTAACCGAACCTTTAGAACATTACTTTAACATGTTTATATTCACCGTAGATCGCGCATATACAGCCGTTGGAATGCTGTAGATTTGCTTGAGCTTTGCAATCGCCATGTTTAGAAAGCTGTCCCAAAGCGATATTGCAATAATGTAAATAAATATCGCTTGAGCAAATTTAGCGTCGATGATTTAGTCGGTACAGTACAAACACCGGAGAGCAATTACTGTAATCCCAGGCTGTTTAGCCTTTTTAAAGGGCCATTCCAGGCTTACAGCAAGTTGCTTTCAATGTTAGCAGAATAATCAGGGAAACATATAAGTGAAAATTGAGAAAAAATTGGTAAATTTTAATGAGGTTATTAAGTTTGAAAATTCTTACGATCATTACAAATTGGCAACATTATTACCTTGTTTTAGGTATGTACGAACGAACAGTGAGGTCTCACTAGAATAATCCTCCATTTATTTTGTACATAACATATTCCTTAATTATGATTTTGTCTACACACTAAGAAAAATAGGTTCAACTTTTTGCGTTTTTAAAAGTGCAGACCAATGTCACTCTGGGAGCACATTTACGGGTACAACTTTAAAAGGTGCGTCCAGTGTGAAAGGTGCAAAGTTGCACCCGTAAAGGTGCACCCAGTGTGACATTGCTAGAGGTGGACAGTTGAACATATTTTTTTTTTAGTGTGATAAGGAAAATTTTCCTTCATCTCAGCTCAGTGTACTCAGTGTTCAGACTAACATATCTTAAAGGGATTCCCCGTGTAGAGTGAGTGTTTTCAGTCATAAACATTCGAGAAAATGAAAATATAGCTGATATTTTCTGTACAAACAAAATGGGGTTACTCACAGCGTTGCATATTTTGTAATGGTAGTTGGAATTTTCAATATTCACAACTTCATTCATAATCGTCCCGTTTTCCTCAAACTTTAACTGCTGTGTATCTGTGATCTTTCTGCTTAATATTGAAAGCAACTTGCTTTGAGCCGTGAATTCCCCTTTAATGTGAGATGTATGATCCTCCTAATTGAGTCTATACAATGTCGGATTTGCTATTCACACCATGTTGCGCTTTAAAGACTGATTTGTTGGGTGAGTTGTAGGGAAGGATGTGGCTAATTTCACGGCGGTTACCAGTAGATGGACGAATGACCGTTTGAAATACATGTGCTAGCGTATCATTTGATGGCATACATGTGATGTCAATAACGTTAAAGCAATTACCACCCCTTTCCGTACGATTTCAGAAGAACGATGCTCATAATGGTATAGACATGTTATGTTGTGTGTGACTCTATACTACCTAGCCGGTGCAAACTGAATTAGTTCGCGAGTGTGTATTTAACTCTTTTGTGCTGATCGCGCATGCTAGTGAACAAGCTCGTCGAAATCTGAAATGGTTCCTTGAAGTACTGTTAAATACAAGGCTAATGCATGTTATCATGTCCCAGTGCAACTGAACTAGACGTGAAGAGCTCAGTGGTGTAATCATGTTAAATCTCTTGTATGTACTTTCTTTCAGGTAAACCGCTGGTACATACACGTTTAATACACATATAGCTTATTGATATGAAGTTCTGTAGCCTAAAAGGCAGTGGATCTCTTTTGCATGCCTAAATCAGTGTATTTTGCTGCTAATCAGTGTATTCTATATACCAATAAAAAAAATAACACTGTGTAAATACAATGGCATATAGAAGAAAATGCCATCCGGGAACCTTCAGCAAAACCTGGAAACTCAGTTTTAGTGAAATTATAGTGACCGTTAGACTCTCATTTGATTTTTTTTTCTCGCGAGAAAAAAAATTCCTACCATAGAACGTACACTAAACAGCTATTGTTTTTCTTTTGCATTTTTCAAATTCTAGGAAATAACTGACCCCGAGATTTCACAGACATACCTTTCATCAATAGCCTAAGGGCATGGGTTATCTTTTCTTGGTCTGTGGGGATGTTTGCAAATGAGATCCACTGCCTTTAATGACAAAGTGGGCCTGGCTGTTGGTTGAAACTTTATCATTAAAGACTTATAAAGGACTTCAAAATATATTGTCCAGGGGGTGGTAACGGGGTTATTATCCTTGGGGGTATTGTCTGAATGGTAATCATCCAGATACGTTTGTTTTTGTTTTTATAAATGTTCATAAGGCTGGTTTGAGAAAATATACAGTAGGAAAAATATCGAAATGATCTGCGAATTACGTCACCTTCTTCCGGCACTCGCTCGCAAATCATTTTCAACTAATATTTTTTTTTTACATCAGCTTGTGTGATAAACATAAGTAAAGTTTAAGTCTGTGTACATTTGAAGGTGTGAAGTGATGACCTCGTGAAGGCCATAAGTAATGCGTTTATATCAAGTCACGTCTGGGGTAGATGTGGAAGTAGTGTGGGCGATTGTAGGTGCGTCATCTTGAATATGCTATAACACGTCGTGTGAGAGGCCGTTAACTGTATGCCGTGTTCCTGTACAAAGGCCATTAATTGTATTCATTATGTATTACAGTAGCGGCCTTTGCATAGGCACACGACGAACTAAGACATGTCATAAATTTTAATACGAATCTTCCTTTTGGAAATATTCCTACCGTACGTGACTGTTAGTTTTGTACCAACAATTAGTGATACTCTTCTTAAATACACAATACACATGCTAACATTGTGGTAATCAAACTTTAAAAAAAAATGTCAAAGTATGATGTCTGATTCTGAACTACGTAGTAGTGCTTAAATGGTCAAATAAACACCAAAAAATACAAACGTTTGAAAAGTTATTGTGCCACTGGCAAGATATGCATGAATGAATATCACACATGAATTTCCACTGCGATGGAGTATAAAATAGCCTAGATCTACACACAGTAAGTCTATGGGACGAAATGGGCATAGGTGAACCTGAGTTTTTGTATATTTTTACGTATTAACGCACTAGATAATCATTTAGAAAAACAAAATTTTTCAGGGCTTCTTTTTTAGACCTTATCAAAGACACCTAGAGCATGTAGATTATGTAGCTTGCACCTTTAAACTGTGGTCATTGTTAGCATGTGGCTTTAAAGGGAAATAGAAAGATTGGAAGACATATTTTAGGACACAATTCTCCCAGAATCAAGTAAACTCTTTGAAATTTCTGCTATATAAATTTTAAAGTCATGTATATCCACTTTGCTGTAAAATTATTATCAGACAATACTCTTATGGTGAAGTTTGTTGTGTGGCTTTCTCATGCAGTAATTATATCAGAGATTAATTCAGTACTGGCAAATTAATGCCTGTTTCTCCATAAATAAAAGAAAACTCTACACAACTCCAGTCTGAATATACATGTACTCGCTAGCTAGTTATATATACTGATTTATATATATTGCAACTCACTTGTTTCTTGTCTTCTTGAGGCATTTTTTTAAACTTCTTCCAATCATGTCACTGCCCTTTAGAATGAGTGGTCATCCGCGAGGAAAACTGATGATCAAATTTTATTATGAACATCAACGCTCGCTGATTGAATTATGCTGTGCCCTCTTGCGCACAGCGTTTCCGGAGCTGTTAAGTTGCAACGATGTACCGAATCAAAATATGAATGAAATATGAAGCGACATTAATCAGTGCACAAGCAACGCGTTTATCACGTTATAATCGCAGAATGAAATTTTATCTGATTGCGCTGGTAATGATAACTCTGGCGTGCTGTTGTCATGTTTATCAGAAAAGGGAGTTGGGGGATTATAGTGCTGTCCTTGTACGGTTACCTTTTACCTAGGATGAGACCAACCAGCAAGAGGTGTTGTGTTCATCACGAACTTGAAATATGAGCAGCGAGCAATGTCTAAAATCTGAGTCTGAATTCATTCTCCTTCCCTTTACTCACACTTACAAATTTCCTTAATTATTTTCAAGAGTTCTGACTTTTCGACTCCACTGGTCAGATAAATTTGCTCTTGCTGAAAAGGTGAGGAGCTAAATACTTGCATCTGGAGTCGTGATCACCATCGATGTAAACCCTGTAATCCTTTAAAGCTAACTGTTAAGGTTGTTGCGCAGTTTACCACCAAAATGATGAGATGTTGCTGGACATAAACAGTTCATGAAGTGTGTGTGAAAATTGCCAGGACATTAACTTAACCTTGAATTTGTCCTTGCAGCTCCGCAAACATACCCCTTCTCAATCAATCAACAGACTATCGTTACATGAAGGTATTTCACGAAAGAATTGAGACGCTGCTCATTAACAAGATAATTTCGTAATCTTCTTACTTCCTGACTGCTGAAATTTGCCATTTGGCAATATGTAATTATTATTGAGAGAGCAACTGTAAGGTAAACTTAACGCAGGTGTACTAATATACCACATATTTATTAAAGAGAAGTCCGGTTTTTTGAGTGTCGATCATGTAGTAATAGTTGTTCAGATTTTTGCACGCAAGTGATTATACTTGTAAATTAGTTTGTGGAATACATTTGCCTCGTAATGTGTTGAACAGCTGGATTATATGCATATTGGTGAAATGCCTGTGTTAATGGGTACATGTAAACAGCGATACTTTCTGGTTAGCCACACTATAAAAATTGTCACTTATTTACTTAATCAGCGCCTTTTCAATTTGAATAATTAGTCTAAGCAAGAACGTACTGCACCACGACAAGGGCATACATGCCCTCACGAACAAATGAAGATGAACGCATACAAACACTTACAGTGTACATATTATATTACACACATACATACAGTTGCACACATCTAACATCTAACATCCATCCACCCACTGGCATTGTATTAAATATACTGAGATATTAAAACATCGGATAATAAATCTTTATGACCAAAATAAAATTAAAGAACGATATTATTAAGAAATAATTTGAGTTTATACCTGGGCAAAGTGGTTAGATTTACGACATGACATTCCTCACAGAAACAACCAATGATTCACTGCGCACATGAAAAATTATCGAATTTAAAATATTTCAATCAAGAACACGCATGAGAATAAGAATTTGTGAATTCCCGAATGAGTTTACTCAACTCAGCGCGCATAAATCATTTATGATTAAGATTGTATTTTTAATTAACATAAATCCAAAATGAGCTCTTCATGTTATTTAACTAATATGAATGCCACACACGATTTGTGTATTATCCAGTGAAAATAATTATCTGCAGATCAAATATTTACCCCCTCAAGAAACTTACATCAGTACGTCGTTCGGCAAGTAAAGGGAAATGACACGGTGTTATATCGCCCTTTTCTTGCCAAAGGACGAGTGAAGTTGGACCAGTACCGAGCAACCTCTGCCAAGATGAGAATTTACCATATTCGGCAGTTAGTTGGTTAAGCTGTAAGGACATCTTGAATCAACAGTTTTGTTACCCGCACCACGTGATCAACCGGTCCATAATATTTATATAAAGTCATCGTCGTTTATATTTACAAAACAACAATTTAAAACAGTAAAACGACAAAAACAACACTACACAACACAGCACAACGCAACACAACATAAGATAACAACAACATAACATACCAACAACATAACACAACACCACACAATACATCATCATCAATAACAACAAATGGAAGTATAACTCCCAAACCACACTGGCCCACTCCAGAAGAAGGATAGTCATCCTATCCGAAACGTCGAGTACTCTATATTTCAACAGTCCTTTTAAGGGCTACCAAGTTCTCAAGAAAGAAATTTCACACGGTGAACCGTGTACATCTTCAGCTTAAAGGTATTGGGTACCATTTACCACAGTTAAAAAAAAAACTGAGCTACATGATTCCCCATGCTGCCATTGTCTTTGATAATGTCTACAAATGAAGCCCTGAAAATTTTTTATTTCAAAATGATTTTTTTAGTGCTACTAAAAAGTGAAAATCGTAAGTTGATCGGATTCACCTTCCCATTTTCTCCCATAGACTTACTGTGTGTACACCTAGGCTATTTAAACTCGCCACCAGTTTTAATTCTTTATTCATGCATAACTTGCCATTGGCAGTGTAACTTTCCAAACTTTTTTTATTCTAGGGTGTTTATTTGTCCATATGAACACTACTATGTAGTTCCGATATCAAAATTTGACAATTTTTTAAATTGAAGCTCCACAATGTTAGCCTTTCACTTTAACTCTCAAACGCTGAACATTGTTAGTAGGACTGTTTACCTGGATCGAACATGATATAAAATGGTTGTGTGCAAGTAAGAAACTCAATATTTACACTTTAACATCATCATTTGCTATATAGTTTTAAGATGAGGGAACATAATCAAGAATTGAATTTTCATTTATTGTGTTGGTATGGGTGGTTCCAAATTATCCTTTTATTCTTCCTTTTGTGTAAAACAATTGGATGCTCACCTGACCGATCAATGTATAGCTTACCCACATACATTCAAATGTGTGTTTTTCGAATGCAGTCATCAGTACATGTAATTGCATTACGACCTGTGAAACACTCGCAGGCAGGACTGGTTCAATTTGTTAATTGCATTGCTTCTAGTCCGTTTGGAGAAAAAAATAGGCGACTTTCAGAAATACACAACTACATTCGTAATGTTATAAGACAAAACCTAAGTAATTATAATGGAGGCTTTTAGCCTGTTTGTGGAAGATAAAGCTAGTAGCTTAAAGCTACATTTCATTTCTTTCTCATTTTGGTTTCAAATAATTACGCTGTGTTCAAATCTTTATGTATATTTATTTTGAAGGACACACGTTTCTATCAAAGATATGATTTTACAGTTGTTAAAGGGAAATATTGAAAGGATTCCTACTTTGAGATAAAGCTACTCTAGAATCAAGTACAATGTTCATTATTCATGGCCTCTGTTGTCTAAATTTCATAGTCAGATGTTTAAAAACGTCTGTTTCTCCACATTAAAGTTACCAAATTCAAGACAGATCCTTCCAGCCAGAAGACACACTCCGGCAGGTTTATACATTGGTATATGCTTCAACCAGTTTGGTTCATGAGTGTGTTTTTTCACTTCTCCCAACCACTTCAATGACTTTAAGTGTTTATCATTGTATTCGGTGTTTTTTGTAGTTTCTATGTTTACGTATTATGCTTCGAAATACTTATTTCGTTAATTTTTACACTTGTATAATTTCCATCATGTAATTTTGTCTTCCGTTTTGTGATACGTTTACATAATGTACCTTTTGTCAATTCATATACACAGCTTCTCTGAATAAACAAAGTATAATTATAACTAAAACACTGCATTTACATAAAATACATAGTTTAACAATTTTGATGTTACATACCTTTGTTGTGGATTAATTAAATGGGTATTACTACATGTCATATGATCATTAACAATATCTATCGTCACTTTTTTCCCGTTTCCTTTATAACATATTTTAGAAAACATTGTCCGTCTCTTTCCCCTCTGCCCTTAAATCCTTAAAAAAGAGCTGCGAGTGTTCTTAAACAAATTCTTCTTCAATATCTGTCTCAAAGCTTTCCTACATTTCTTTATAGCAATACGTATTGTTATGTATTGTGAAGTTTTACTGATACAATGCCAAGTACATTTTTACGGATATGTTACCCCAACAGATATTCGGTTTTTTAATGTATTCAACTGTGATGATCCGTAACAAATGCTAGCACAATATTTCATTCATATGAAAAGAGCCTTTGGATATTGACAATATGTGCGATGGTCTAATTATGAATTTAAACAGCCTACAGCAGCATGTTTTGACATTTTGTCAGTTTACCCAGACAATATGTATATACTACTCCGATAGCGGGCCAACATGATGCAGAATATATAGTCCGATATGTTTATGTGGCATATATATAACTGGATTGTATTGTCTTTGAAAATAAGTGAAAGATTTGATCCTTGAAGTATAAGGAGCGACTTACACACAAAGTGTCTTAGCCTATTTTTATATTGGTTGGTACCGCGGATTTATCGGGAAAATGGAAAATCCCGATTGTTTGAACACACGCATAGTTAGTCCCATTATGATCATTGTCTCATAGAGAGAAGCGGTTCGAGTTTGACTTTGTTTATACATGTAATAGACACTGAGTGTAAGAAGTTGGAAGTAAAAACTCATTCATTAGTGTTCAATTTTAAAGTGGGCAGCGAAACAGACCAGGGGGTGTTTCATAAAGCTGTTCGTAAGTTACTAACGACTTTACGTACGACTGATGATACCTTCTTGTGCTACATGTAAATGCATGAGAAACTGATTAGCACCCAAGAAAGTATCACCAGCCGTTCGTAAAGTTGTCCGTAACTTACGAACAGCTTTATGAAACACCCCACAGGACGGGATCTGATTGAAATGGTGTACTAAACAGACCCAAATAATAGCAATGATATGTTTTAACAAGAGACAATAGTAGTTTATACGTTAAGTTTTCTTATAATTGTAAGCATTATGATTTTATAAAGTTCGCTGTAATCAGAGTGATATATCAGAGAAACTTGAGTCACATTTTAAGATGAAATCTATAGAGTTGGTTGAATATTTTATCCATTCGATTTCACATATACGTAAAGGTGAGTAGACCTATATTTCAGTAAAGAACCTGTTCAAGGTGAATGACATGAAAGGACGTCACATGATGATTTTTTCTTTGTATCTGTCACAACTGAGCGTAATGAACAGGCAGTAAATTAAATTAACCAATGGGTTGTTTTTGTTGTGAATAAATTACTGCTTGCAATGGGAAAAGGATGCGCCATCATACCCTATTGAAATATGCCACAAGGTTGATTTAATTTGCCAATTTGTGTGCATCGTTGCATTGAATTGCTATGTCTATTTTCTTTTGTGGAAAATATATCCACGATATAGTCTGAAAATTGAATGGAGAATACATTTAAAATGGGTAGATGGGAAGGGGGAGGTCTTACACGAATGCTACAACATTTTGAAACTTACAATGCTAATTTCATTCGACATAACTTGACTCGGAACTAGATTTGTCGTTAAGTTTCGAAAAAAATAGTTTGTTTACCTTTGAATCATGAAACTCTCGCGTAGTGTTTGTTTGGCTTCAAAATTTGTATCTCACAAGTTATGGAGTTTAAAGCAGCCAGCGCAAAACACATTATATAATTTCATGTGGCGGTATTTTTATTTTATTTTTTATTTTTTTGCTGGCAGAGAAGATTCCATGGCAGCCATACCAAAACCTGGGCAATGTTTCATATTGCTGTTCATAAAGTTACGCATAACTTTACGAACGACTTGAACATAGCAAGATTCCTTAACTATTGAAATCACATCTGCTAATGTTCAAATGTGCAAACATATAATTAAATTCTTACTCTTAACAACCCTTTAACATGCATTCCAGTGCAAACTTTATCTTTGGGCAAAATCTAATTAACATTAATCATACTTTCTGAAAATGACATGAACAAAAGTTTGGCATTTTACTTCGCCCTTCATATTCGAATCGTTCGTAAAGTCATGCGTAACATTACGAACAGCTTTATGAAACAGGCCCCAGTACACACACACACACACACACACACACACACACACACACACACACACACACACACACACACACACACACACACACACACACACACACACACACACACACACACACACACACACACACACACACACACACACACACACACACACACACACACACACACACACACACACACACACACACACACACACACACACACACACACACACACACATACACGAAAAACACACACACGCACGCGCGCGCGGCACACACACCGAGAAAAAGAAGGGGAAGGAGACATCTTATTTGTGGCTTGATCTTCTTCGATTTTTATTTGCAAGAATCGAATATCAAGACAGAGATTATACTATTGTGATCACGGCTAATTAAGCTAGTACTCTCACGACATCTCTGTGATTGTACATCCTAAGTGCCCTTTAGTGTATTTTGATGTCGGGGATTGTGATAGATTAAGATATTGGATTGGAGACCGCGTTGGAAGTTAAAGTGCAATGCTTTAAATTATCACAAATTTAGACTTCTTGTAATAAGACAAAATGTCATATTTGTAGGCTACTTAGGTGATTAGGCCCTACATTTATTTCCTTACTAGAATATATGTTAAAGTTGTCTTAACATTTTCAGTATTCTGAAACACTTGTATTGAGCTTACGTTTGTTAAAAAGGTTTGTAAGCATGCTAGTTCAAAGAAACAAACACTGTATGGTAGTTTAACCTCTTGGCTACAGGAGTCTGATGTGCCAAGTATTAACTCTATGAGAATTACTGAATCTAGGAGGCAACGGGTTAAAATAGATTGTGCCCTTCACCCTGCATGAAATAAGTCTCAGTGGCGTGTATTGGTATTTTTAAGCATTGTATGCCATATGAATAATGGTGCAAACAGTGTTTGTATGGACTTAACATTATTCCCCGTAGGAAAAACAGGGTTTTTTTTCTCACCCTGTACGTTATTGTTTCGATTGTAACAGAGCTCGACTGTGGCAGGCAAAAGCTTGAAGTTATGAGTTGGCAAGAAACGTTAAGACACACTTCAGATTTTCGTTACTGCTGCTTTGTGCACTTTCTAAAAATGAGTAAAAATGTTCACTTTTAAGGGATGTTCTTTAGTCAAAAATGAGTGAAAACCCTTATCTTCATTCCAAATTCACCCTAAATTCACTCTTTTTAAAAACGTTCATTCTTTAAAGAGTGAACACTTTCACTCATCTTTTTAAAGAGTCGATATGAAAACATTGTTTTCTTTTTCAGTGCAATTATATCGAGCTATCTATTAACGTCATCACGAAGGTTGTATAAAGACAAGAAATAAATTGAAAAGTGACGATTAGCATAAAAGATATATATCTTCAGATTTGTTGAAACATATGCATGCTAGATATTTCAACTATCGGATTTGATTTTGAGGATCCTCAAATTAGGCATTATTTCTTGATTTTTTGCGGGATTACAGTTTGCGACGTTGTAAAGAATCGTTGTGTCAGGTCACATTTTATTATGCCATCGCTGGTAAAAGCGAAAATATATTTATATGTAAGAGGAAAGAATCCTTTATGCGTCATAAATGTTGTGTTTATTACCGGCCTTCCGTCGGTACGCAAATCATTTTCTGTTCAATACTAAAACTGATACAAATGCACCCGCCTACAAATCAAATCCTTCGACCTTGAAGCTATTCCAAGGAATGGTTCAGTAGGAAACAGTTTATTTGATATGTCTTTATAATTTATCAACCCGCGCCGATCGTAAATAATCAATAAAACACATCCAGTGAATAGCAAACGTTTATTTTACATATTTGATGACATGTATCTTTGTGATATACTATATGACCCGAAATACATTCACTTTTCTACTATAACTATTTGTTATCGGCAAATTACAAATGCATTTACTTCATCGATATCAGTTGAATACACAGCCATCCTACGAAATGCCAAATCATGCACAGTCTACATGCATTCGTAATTATTCATTATAGAGATAACTATACGACAGCATAAACAGTCCTTTTGTATCTTTGTATTGTGAATTAACAGTTAAATCAGCGAACACACTGTAACATCACGTCTTAAGTAGAAAAACAAACAATACAGAGGTACGCCATAATGATCCCCGACATTTGGTTTGATGGATGGAGGATGTTAATTAGACAAACGCTGATCAGGCAGAATGGATAAATCAGAACAAACTCACAAATCGAAATGGTTTTAAAAGAGAAAGGGCGAGTCTAGTCGTAATGACTTGGACAGACTAGCACAGACGACGGTGATGATGATGATGATGATGATGATGATGATGATGATTGCTGTGATGATTGTGGTGGTGGTGCATGATGATGGTGGAGGTGGTGGCGGTGGTGATGATTATGTGAGAATGATGGGGGAGGCGAAGAGACGAGAGGAGGAAGATGAGGACGAGAAGTGAAATTGATTATAGTAGTGATGATGATGATGATGATGATGATGATGATGATGATGATGATGATGATGATGATGATGATAATGATGGTGATAATAATGGTGGATGTGGTACAGGTGGTGACGATGATGGTTGTGAGAATGATGAGGAAATAGGCAAAGAGACGAGATGAGAAAGATGAGGACTAGAAGGTGAAATTGATTATGGTGATGATGATGATGATGATGATGATGATGATGTTGATGATGATGATGATGATGATGGTGATGATGATGGTGGTGGTGGAGGTTGTGGTGAAGGTAGTGGTGATGATGGTTGTGGAAATGATGAGGAAACAGGCAAAAAGACAAGATGAGAAAGATGAGGACAAGGAGTGAAGTTGATCATGGTGATGATGGTGATGATGATAGTGGAGGTTGTGGTGTTGGTGATAATGGTTGTGATAATGATGAGGAAGGCGAAAAGATGAGAGGAGGTCGGATGAGGACGAAGAGGGAGGAGGTAAAGGTGGTAATGGTAGTGATGGTGATGATGGTGGTGGTAGTAATCATACAGGATGGAGAAATCAAACCAAACTTACAAATCGAAATGGTTTTAAAAGAGAAAGGGCGAGTATAGGCGTAATGACTTGGACAGACTAGCACAGACGACGGTGATGATGATGATGATGATGATGATGATGATGATAACGATGATGGTGATGATGATGATGGTGTTTATGATGATGGTGATGATGATGATGGTGTTAATGATAATGATGATGTTATTAATGATGATGGTGATAATGATGAGGGTGGAGGTGGTGAAGAAGGTGGTGATGATGGTTGTGAGAATGATGATTAAGGCAAAGAGACGAAATGAGAAACATGAGGACTAGGAGGTGAAATTGATTATGGTAGTGATGATGATGGTAATGATGATGATGGTTATGATGAAGATGATGATGATAGTGGAGGTTGTGGTATTAGTGATAATGGTTGTGAGAATGATGAGGAAGGCGAAAAGACGAGAGGAGGTCGGAGGAGGACGAAGAGGGAGGAGATAAAGGTGGTAATGATGGTAATGATGGTGGTGGCAGTAATGGGGGTTATGCGGATGGGTATGATAATGACGGGGCTGGAACGGGAAAGAGAAGGACACGAAAGGGGATTAGGAGGGGAACGTAGTAGTGATGATGGTAAATGGCAATGGCAATGATGAATACTAAAGTGAAGATGAATGTGATCTTGATGATGTCGTTGATTGTGATAATGATAATATGATGACAATGATGATCATGACGACCATGACGACGGTACCCAGGGAAAAGCAGTTCTATTCAGTAGACTAGATGTTGGGCTCTGAATAATCTGTAAATCACGAACCATAAGAGAATATGGGATTTCGCGAAGGCATTCAGAATCAATGAATTCTGAGGAATGATAAGCCTATGTAACGTTTTACTATAAGTGTGCAGAAAAAAAAGATTTACGCAGTTGAAAGCTGTCCATCTATCCACCTTTGTATCCATTTATCATTTATCCACGTATCATGATTTCTGTGTAGATTAACAGGTAGCTGATAGATGGATGTAGTTACTGTATGGTGGTTCTTTCAAATATCGGATTTTTGTTTATAAATACCATAAAATATTAAAATATTCAATTTTCCGTTTATGCAGTACTTTATGTAATTGTTGCTTCTATTTCTTTCCTTCTGCAGGTGCATTTACCGTCGTACCGTTTTCGGAACAGTTGCAAGCCTACAACGAATACCTGGAAAGACTGAATACATCTGACAGCGCTAACCCTTGGCTTGGAGAATTCCTCATGACATATGGCAACTGCGAAACGACAAGCGGAACTCAACAATGTAGCCTTGTTGGTGTTCCCGAGGTAAATGTGTCTGCACACGAGACGATCGTAATGGACAGTGTGCTATCGTTTGCGTACGCGTTGCACGATATGCAGACGAACTTGTGCTCGGATCCGAGCGAAGGTTTGTGCGACACCATGAGATCTTCCGATGGGAAAGTACTCCGAAACTATCTACTGCAGACGGACTTTGTGAGTCCCGCGAACGGTCGCGTGGCGTTTTTGGCCAACGGCGACATGGCTGGAAGATACGGCATTCGGAATTTACAAAAAATCAATGGGAGGTACGATTTCGTATCTGTCGGGACGTGGATGGATATGGGGGAAGACGAGACTAACATGACGATAACTGTGGAGATACCGTGGTATCTGAAGGGAAATTACAGTTTATGGGATAACGAGACAGGGGTACCACAGTCCGTTTGCAGTGTGCCATGTAAAGTTGGCGAAAGAGGAGCGTCTTACCTGAAAACCCGTGCTGCTGGACCTGTTCGTTGTGCCAAGACAGTGAAATAGTCACGGACAATGGCACAACGTGTGAGTCATGCATTATAGCTGAGAGAAACATTTACGGATGGCCCAATGCAGAGAGAACGGAGTGTGAGACTCTGTCCCCAAACGTGAACAGCGCTTGGACTACGGCCATTGTCATTCTATCAGTCGTAGGTTTACTTGGAACGTGTGTGACAATCGGGATCTACGTCCACAACAGAGAGAAACCTCTCATTAAGGCTTCCAGTCGCGAGCTTAGTTACATCATCTTTGTCGGGCTCATCTGCGCCTACATAACTTCACTTCTTTACGGCATACCACCATCAGATGGAGTGTGTGCTCTCAGGAGAATGGGATCACCAATCGCCATGTCTCTCATCTACGTTGCTATAGCAACCAAAACAATTCGTCTCTACCGAATATTCAGGGCGGGGCTGAAGTCAGCACGGAGGCCAAAATTCATCAGTCCCACCTCACAAGTTGTCTTGACGCTTGTGATCTGCATCATACCAGTAAGTAAATGGAGAGCGGTTAAACCGTCTCCATCAGACACTCAGGTTAAAACTCCAAAAGGGAGCCGGTGAAAGGAATCATTGGTGTGGAAGTTGACTTACAGATGAAATAGTCAACCTTCAAGCTGTGGAGATGTAACAATTCAATGACCACGAAGCCTTCAAATTCTAAAAGTTTGATAATTTGGATAATGACTAGTCGGTCCTTGAAACGACATCAATATTCCAAATCAAAGAAGTTAAGTGGTCAGAGAAAGGTTACTAACATATTGATCCGTCAAACGAGTAAACCTGCACGACCTTTAACACTTCAAATAAATAATTCTTTCAATTAAAGAAACTAGAATAAATCGCCCAAAAGAAAAAAAAACATGGCATGGTAAAAAGAAACGTATTCGAGAAGGTTACAAAGATTGTTCTGTCAAAGATGTGGAGCACTAAACCCTACCCATTCAATGATTCCTTGATCTTCAAAAACTGGATAAATTCGAATGGGTATAAGTTTATAGATGTGTTGGTACCCTAAAACTAGAACAGTATCCGGAAACAAAATGGAGCTGACAATCAAAGAAACACTTGGAAGAAAAGTTATCGACAGATTGGCTCGTAACACATGTGAAGTTTCAGGCTACCGAATCCTTTGGAACCCAACCATTTAATCCGTTGAATTCGGGAACCTCTCATCTTTTCGGTGATTATTCCAAAAATTGTTGGAGTTAGGGAACATGAAGAAACAGCAAAGTGGTGATGGGATGGTGAAAATCATGTTCTATTTTAAAGATGCAAACTGGGCCTGCACATCACATTGATATTTACATTATGCGGACCATACTTTTAAAAAGCAAATGGTAATGGTGCAACTCTGAATGACAATGATTGCCACGAATATTGGATGTGATATAACAAACCCGTCAGTAGGCTGTTGATTTCGAAACAAATTAAGGAAAAAAGTTGTTGAGATGATTTCATTATCATCTCAAACTCAATATCGTTTCAAAAGTGTAAAAATCCTCCAAACTGTATGGATTTCTTGTCGAAGTCACCTAATTTCTATGTGTCAAGATATTATAACACACCCTGTATGAATGTCTAATGCAATAAACATGATATGATGTTGTGGCGTAAGACAGCATTATTACGACACTTGACAATGGCATCCCATATAAATATCGTTCATTCCACCGCGTTATGTTACCCCTCCCCCATTCACCCCTTTCCTCAATGCCCTTCCGATTCTCTCTCAATCGCCACCTGATTAATCTCCCGATTACTCCGTGGCAAGTGACATGACTCGACACATACCCCAACTTCATGTGTTTTCATAATGGTGCCCTCGTTCCGTCGCTCATTATGACTGTGCAGACTTGTTTCTTATAAACTCTGGGCCGGGCAATGACAGATTGGAGTGGAGTCTAGCGGGCATTCCTATCTCGTCGATTAGATTAATGGACCGGTCGGAGTTTGTCAATATTGATGAAAAATACTTATCACTGACCGAGATGGTGGTGAAGTGCGGAATGGGATCCGTGTCGCCCATCGAGCAGTTAATGTTTCTCTTTTTTTAGTTTAACGATTTAGGCAGTTAGGCAGAGATTTATGCATATCTCCTTGTGTAACTCTATTTTCGAAAAACTTAACTTAAAAAGAACAAACCGGTATCATGATCATACCCTCTAAAATATGCTAGTGTTTCGTCCACGTTCCAAGTTTGGCATATCCTCAACTTAAGAGAGTGAATGAATTGTGAAATGATATTATGCACGAATATTAGGACATGTGTGATTGTGGACAGAAAACAATTGTTTGACCGATGTTCTACTTTCATTAATACGGGTACCCTAACCCTAATCCTAACGCTCACCGGCGTGATGGGCTAGTGGTTAGAGCGTCTGCCTCACGATCGAAAGGTCGCAGATTTGAGCCCCGGTCGGATTATACCAATTACCAAAGACTTTTAAAAATGGTACCTTCTGCTTTCTAGCCAGGCGCTCGGCATTCTGGAACAGAGAAGGGTAATAGTTACATTTTTGTTATGCGGGGCCCGCTGGTAGAGCAGTTTATTTCACTGAAGTGGCTACCCTGGGTAAATAAGACGTTAGTAGTAGTAGTAGTAGTAGTAGTAGTAGTAGTAGTAGTAGTAGTAGTAAGTACAAGTAGTAGAAGTAGTGCTAGTAGTAGTAGTAGTAGTAGTAGCAGTAGTAAGTACTAGTTGTAGAAGTAGTACTAGTAGTAGTAAGTAGTAGTAGTAGTAGTAGTATAGTAGTAGTAGTAGTAATAGTAGTAGTAGTAGTAGTAGTAGCAGTAGTAAGTACTAGTTGTAGAAGTAGTACTAGTAGTATAGTAGTAGTAGTAGTAGTAGTAATAATAGTAGTAGTAGTAGTAGTAGTAGTAGTAGTAGTAGTAGTAGTAGTAAGTAGTAGTATAACCGTATGCCCAATTATCCTCTTTACTACCCCTTCTTACGTAACTCTTCACCACCAACTATTGGCAAACCGACGACTGAGGCAAACCCTTTGGCGATCGTGTCTATTGGTAGGCTTCTTTATCCACATCACTCCTCTTTAGCCCGCAATATGAATGAAACTGCCGAGAGGACAATAAGATCCCATCATCATCATCATCATCATCATCATCATCATCATCATCATCATCATCATCATCATCATCATCATATCATCATCATCATCATCATCATCATCAACTCATGAATCCCCTCTTTTGGGGATTAGGTCAATTGTCACTGCCCTCCATTTACTCTTGTCATTCACCAACTCTAGGTCCGCTTTTGCACCGTCCACCCTAACGCAATTTGTCCATCTCTTCCTCGGTCTTCCCCTCCTTCTCTTCCCTTCTCCACTGTGATCTTATACCCATTGAATGAGGTCGTTCTCCCGACTGCTCTTTAATGGTCATATCATCCGAAGCTGCACTTTTTTCATTTTCCCTTTTCTCCCTAACACCCGTACTTCATACCCCACTTCCATATTCCTCCTTCCATTCCGTCTGGTGACTTCTCTAGTCATAAAATCTCATTGCAACAAAATTAACCACAGCGCCTTTGTGGCAGTTGGAATATAACACCGTGCATCACGAAACCACCAAAAAGTCGCCAGGGGTAAATTTTACGCCAGGACTGAAAATATGAGTAATGGGTCAACATGTTCGATTTTCAGTTTTTGATATTTTCTAAAAGTGCAACTCTTCTTCTATCCAAATATGAAGTTTGGAAGCATAACATGCAGTTTAAGTTGTATTTTGGGCAAATTTTCTGTGCTCATGTTGTTTCGGTTGTCGCAGGTTCCCATCCGACTGCGTGAAAAATGTACGTGAAGGACAGGCCAACAACTTTTACACTCCATAACTTTTGAATGGAGTACACTGGTGTATTGAAGCTTGAATATAATAAAGAAAAGGACCTAATTAATATTCCTGCTAAGTTTGTTGGTAATTTGATAATCACTTCATAGTGATTGTCATGGAGTTTTAAATCACCTTTTTGTTTCCCCGCGCTTTGTGCTGCTTGTGCAGATGATTGAATAGACCCTTAACTTCAAAGCCATTTTTCTCAAAAGTATTATCTCAACGGGTTAAACATTCTCTCTCTTATTTTAAAGGGTTAGGAACATCCATTTTTGACAAATGATATATCATTTTAAAGCTGAGTGACTACTCTATGTTACTCTGATGTTAACTGAAAAATCATTTCTGGCTACTTTTTGTTAGTTTTGTTATGCACGGTCACATATGAATACACTCCAAGTAGTTAAGGTTTCCACATTTCGTGCAGGCTTGATAAAGATATAATCAGAAGGATTAGTGAATGCATGAAAGAGTCTTGGGTTTGTTCTTCTTTTCATGTACCATCTACTCCCAGCAGGTTACATGTAGCTATCAGTCCATGTATTTTCCGATCTTGTGCAATTCTGATAAATTCTCCATTGTGTCAACTCCTTGATATTATCCGTCTTTTCGGTTCTTGGTCTCTTCGTCCTCTTTTCCATTATTTTTTTCTTTCCAATAACATTCTCGGGTTTAATTTAAGACTGAAAATCAACACCCTTTTTTTCCTGTTTCGTTTTTTTTTTCCAGGTTGTTTGGATCATTGCTTGGTTTATCATCGTCACGCCGAGGGTGATTATCACGATGCCAATTGCCAGTGAGCCGAAAATCGAGTTGACGTGTGAAGAATACAACACGGAAACAATAGGCACCATCACATGGGAGATCTGCCTCATTATCGTGTGTTGCATTTTCGCGTTTGTCACGAGAAAACTCCCCGAGAATTACAACGAATCTCGTTTCATCACCTTCTGCGTGTTTTAGCAGTCTCGTTGTCTTCGCCACTTTCACGCCCGCGTATTTCACCACGCGAGAAGCCATCTACAAGTCGAGCTACTCCGCCCTGGGGCTGATCATCAATGGAACTGTGACACTCATGTGCCTTTTCGTCGTGAAGATTTACGCGTTGTACTTCGTTGACGAGAGAGAACTGAATATATTCACTCAGAGCAGGACTAGGAGCAACACGAGAACGAACTCGATGATTAACGTGAACACGAACGAAAGTTTAGCCCCGCCCGATAGCCCAAATTTGGGTCAACGGGAGAATTATGGATTCAACAACGAACCGGTAGACAATCGAGTGATCGGCAGTGAGATGAACCCTAAGAATAAACAGAGCCCACTGCCACCGATTAAAGGAAACCACACCCTGATTCCGGCCAGTGATAAGGCCGATGTGGAAAGTGGACTGCGAGGCAGAAGCAGTAGTAAGAACTCTGGCGGTAGCAGCGGTCGTAGCACCAGCGGAAGTCTGATGAATAGATTGCGCGGGAATTCGACGCGAGTTGGCGACACCCCAAATATTGACGGTACTGCCGAAACGGGGAGGAATACAGAGGAATTGAAAACAGTTAGCTCGAGCGTACGGCACCCGCCAGCTGAGGGTACCTCCGATAAAATTAAAGACTTGATAGAGGAGGACAGTGGGTCTTCACCGAACGATGACCGAGTTTTGCTGAACGTGAAAAATGCGCAAATGGCAAGCATATCATAGTATATACAACTTACTGTAGTCTTCCACATTCCGGTCCAAATTCCCGAGTAACATTATATAATTGGAAATTGGGAAAAGACTTTTGTGATACATAATCTTTAATACCAAACGATTTATGTCTCCTGATGGACTAAACCACTGTTTCTCCTGGATTGTTATGAAATGATTCTTAACGGGGCATTATGTATCCGTAAAAGTGAGAAAATAACAAGATGAAAAATATAATGGTTAATATAATGATGTTTCTGTGAAATGATGTCCCATTTCTGCAATTTTTGAGTTATTGTGCAATCTTTTTGCCAAAATTGTTTGTACATCGCTGTGCGGGTACTGACTGTAGCTACTGTGTTATTTTGTCATCTCATTGCAATATGCAACGTGTGAATATCCTCAAGTCCAGGAGTAATCGCCGTTTTCGTTTAACCCCCTCCATCCCATCATTCTACATCACCACTTGCATAACATAAACGCGTTGTCAATGAGACCGAGATGTGTTAAAGTGCCGAAGTCGCAGATCTGTACCAATTCATATTAAGTCCATACAGATTGAAAATCGCCAGCTGGGCCCTGTTTCATAAGGCTGTTCGTAAGGTTACTCATGACTTTATGAACGACTTGAATATGACAAGCCCAATGTGATTCTCAAACTATTGAAATCACATTTGGTAAATGTTCAAATATGCAAACATCTATCAACATTCTTACTTTTAACTACCATTTAACAGGCATTTAAATGCAAACTTATCTTTATGCAAAATCTAATTGACATTAATTTTGGCATTTTACTTGACACTTTATGTTCGAGTCGTTCGTAAGGCAATGCGTGACTTTACGAACAGATTTATGAAACAAGCCCCTGGTATGTAAAGAGTAAAGTGTGTTAATAAAACACAGAATCCCATCGAACACTTGCTTGGAGGGGAAAATTCTGTGTTTGCCGATCGTGACCAGTTGTGGTCATATCGCTTAAATCACAACCATATCGCGTGTTATGCGAAAACGAGGCAAGAATCATAGATTGTGAAAGAACTAGGTCATTGATGGTACGTATGACCGTGTGTAGTGTGCACGATTCACGATCAAATGTGGTGAAAATAATGCGAGTCTACAAGCAGATCGAGTACATTCTGACTTTATTTCATACAGTGTGTCCAAAAAATGTCCCTCTGATAGACTGCTAAATTATTTCCAAACTCAAATATCATTCTAAATTTAGTGTTCACTGTTTAGATTTAGAAAGCCCATTTTATTTTGTAACCAGTCTGTGAAAATTTTATCAGTCTTGCTTCATTGGTTTTTTGTTTTGAACACCTAGTCTAGACTAGTAACAGCAGTACTTTTCAGCTAATTCCAAGTTTGATATTAATAAGTGCACACTCTAGGCATGCCATACCTTACTACATGTTTCCCTTGTATTGACAAACCATAAGCATTAAGTGGAACACACCATGTGAAAGCAAACATGACCAGTAGAACTGAAGTTTGATTAGTTTTCTTTGTAAAAAAAAGTGAGTAAACTTGACTTAAGTTAGTTAATAACAAAAACAAGAACACAATCGTTGAATAAAACTGAAGCATGACATAAGGTATGGTATGTCAGTATCGTACATTTCTCTTTACCGGTATCAAACTTGGAATGGGCCGGAAAGCACTGCTGTTACATAACAGTCTGTGTATTCAAAACCAATGAAGCTAGACCTGTGAAATTTTCACTGCAACTACAAAATTAAATGGGCTTTTTAAATGTGCAAACTTAATTGGGAATAAAACTTGATTTGGGTAATTATTTAGTGGTCTATGAGAGGGACATTATGTTTGGGACACGTTGTACATGTAGAAAGAACTGTTCTCTGTATCTAGCTAGCAGTATACAGAACAAAAAAAAGGTGTTAGTCTATAACACTCTAAAAACAAAGATCTATCCCTATCTTGTTAAAATAGCCCAATTATGACCAAATACACCGTACATGTGGTAGTGTGTGTGACCTATGTTAAAATTAGTTCAACAAAAGCACACATTGACACGCAGCAAATAAGATATATTTTTTTTCGAGGAAAGCTTTGTTGCGTGGTTAGGGATTGTATATTATGTCACATGATATTATTAAAAGATGAAAGTATTGCACTTCTGCAGACAGTTGTAAAAAAACAGAGGTTTGTATATAATGTACATTCATAATTATAGTCCAGAGTGTTCACATTGTATGCATTGACACTTTTATGCAAAGGTAGGAAGCAAACACGGGAATAATAACAATCAGACACACTCGTGTAAAATGAATATATGTTTTCTATGGCCAAGATTTAGCAATGTTTTCATTAGTTTCATGAATGTCTTGTTCATGCCACAGTTACAGTACTATTTAAAATATAAGAAAATACAATGTGGCTGAACAATTCAACTGTCTGCCATCTATCTTTCTATCCATCTATCTGTCTATCTATCGATCTATCTATCTATCTATCTATCTATCTATCTATCTTTCTATCCATCTATCTGTCTATCTATCGATCTACCTATCTATCTATCTATCTATCTATCTATCTATCTATCTATCTATCTCTATCTACTATCTATCTATCTATCTACTATCTACTATCTCTCTCTCTATCTATCTATCTATCTGTCTATCTATCTACTATCTATCTATCTCTCTCTCTATCTATCTATCTATCTACTATCTGTCTACAATTTCTCTCTCTATCTCTCTATCTATCTACTATCTATCTATATATCTCTCTATCTACTATATATCTACTAT
>JZLH01S0098650.1:2757-14007 GCA_001188425.1 Eucidaris tribuloides
TAGCCAGAGTTGAAGTACATTATTACAGACCTTCTAAATTGTCATATAATTTTTTGGAAATATACATCTGAATTTTTGTAAAGTAATGGGCTTAATTGTAACCAATTTCATATATGTAGTTTCTAAGTTTCACTGTATGAACTAAGTACAACTCCATTCTAAAAATGTATTGAGCGCGGTTAAAACCACAATTAATAACAGAAAATCCTGACTATTTAAAGAAGTCGAATGAAAGAGATGAGTCACCACATAAGAAGTGAATGAAGAGATTAATTCACCTGAGAATAGCGCAATCTAATTGTAATTGACACTTTTAAGTACTTTCAAGTGAACTTGTGTCTAATCCTTTGCTCCTATTGTATTACGATGCCTTGATTGCATTTTATCGATTTTTCTGTTGCCTAAAGAATCTAACATAATACCCGTACTTTGAGCGAATGTAAACAAATTACAAAGGAGATTACTGCTAGCTGTTGGGAAAATCAGTGTATCTCCGCGGTGATTACGATCGTTTCTACGTTTGAGTGTGGAATGCCGAATTCCCGCACGGCTACAGGAGTGCAATGGATGCAATACGGCGTGTAAAGAAGTTAACTTGTAACGCACCAACGATAAACAAAACAATCATATACCAATATAAACAAAATAGTCGGATACCCCATTGCAACATTCCGTTTGTAACCTATCTTACTCGATTTTTCTCCGCCCAAGACGCCAGTGATGCTGGCACCCGCACCGCGCCGCGGTACTTTCGCCGTCGTGAGACGGCGATAGCTAGCGCCGGTGCGGAGTGAGGCGTGCCGTCATCAGCTCCCATTCAATAAAAAACCGCGCGTTTGTTATACACATATTTTTCCATGTAATAATTTATAAAACAAACTTCTTTCTTAAATTCGAAAACATAACTCAAATCACATGACTAAACATGTAAACAACTACATTATTCACATTTTAACACATTGTAGATTTCAGATCGAAGTCAAATTGCGAGAATCAAATCGACGCCGGCGTTCGCGTCGCGCGATTTGTTTTGTGTATGTTTTGTTGAAGCACTAGCAGACGCTTATTAACACTGCCCTCTTCGTAGAAATGTCGACATCGTCAATCTTTGAAATCATTTGTTCCATCATAATTTTGACTTGCTTATAAATCGTTTGCGATCGGCGTAGTAACAAAATTTAATTACTTAAATCGTGAATTATCTCGAGTGGAATTTTTACATTTTGGTGGAACTCAAGGTGTAAAACAACAATTCATCTCTCTTATATGAAAATAAGTATATTATTGCATTATCCTGACTACAGTTTACTGATTTGATGTAGTCCTATTTACTTCGTCGGTGTGCCAGTCGACACAATAGTCATAATTTATTAATTTCGTCACCCCATGTGTACGTTCAGGAAATC
Source organism: Eucidaris tribuloides (assembly GCA_001188425.1). Taxonomy (NCBI): domain Eukaryota; kingdom Metazoa; phylum Echinodermata; class Echinoidea; order Cidaroida; family Cidaridae; genus Eucidaris; species Eucidaris tribuloides. The sequence continues at coordinate 4,164 of JZLH01S0098650.1, forward strand.
ATCATTTTAAGCACAATGTGTTGGTAGAAAATACAAAGAAAAATGCCCAAATACTTACGAATAGATAAAACTACAATTCACGGTGCGCTAGTGGACTCTTGTTCGACGTTTGTTTTTGATATATTATTGCCTGCTTTCTCTTACTGCTATACAGTGTAGTGCTGCATAAGATTAAACTAGCTATTTAGTAGATAACTTATAGTGACACCAAACAAGGGAATAAACAAAAAGGGTTCAACTCGAATACCACAAACACATTGTTTAAAGTAATCATACTTACCACAACTTCACAGTTTTGTTGCCAGCCCAAAAAACCAGATAGGTGACACTATGGCAAACTTCCAGTCATGTTCTTCCTGAAAGCATCTTCTGTTTATTTTCGACCACCTTAAATCTGCGATAAACACAAATGTACTTTGTTGAATTGTGTAAGTAAATGAACTATAATTAAAACATTTAAAGTATTTCTGAACTACTGTGTGTCTTTAAATAAAATACTGAGGATGAGATCATCCTCCCAGCCCTCACTCACTCGTACAAGTCCTGACCATATCAGAACAATTTTAATGGGGTTTATTTTGTGCACAGCGTATAGTTCAACTCAAATGATTATTTTGTCCAAAATAAACCTCAATTCAGGTGAAACAATTAAGATAAATCACTCAGACCTCAAATTATATAATGAAGTATTTAAATAAATTAACCACTCAAATCTCTCAAAATTATTATCTTAATCATGCATTCTTATATGTTCGTTTACGACAAATTATTCTACTTGTCTATAAATTTTGCTGACATACTTTGCACAAAATAAACATGGACGTAGCTACGCCGAAATATTAAACAAATCAAATGCTTGATGTGTTTATCTGAATGACTATAGAACTACATTATTTTAAATCACATTTTGTCTCGCACGGATATTCTAATACAGGAAACTGACTCTCTTTACTGCAAGACTTCATGAGTACATTATATCCTGCCTATAATTTAAATGTAGGTTCATGTTACCTGTTTCACAGTTCGGTGCCAGTAAAACCAGAAGCACTAATACGAACGCAGTATATGCCACTACCGTCTGCTGACGTAAAAACATTGTCTACGCATTCTTTGACAATGGCGACGAATCGACATGGTAAATGGCCAGTCTAGAAATTAATTAAATTAAGAAAATGAAAGGACTATCAGTTGTCGTGATTTCATTGTGTATATGTTGATGTTTATCTACCATAGCATGGTAACTATATTACTGTTGTGCGAACGCACACAGGTACAGGGCGCGCCTAGGATTATATGATTGCCGTAAATATAATAAAGTACAACACCAATTGAGTAGTAGAAACCTCTCCCAATTATAATCTCACTCCTGAATTCTCATTATTCTCCACCATTGTGTTATGTGATGTATCATTTTTCTATTTTTATACCAACATCAACATATTTTACATGATGATACATTAACACCACTTGTTATCCATGTACACAAAAGGTTATATAATATATGCGATTTTTTACATAACTTTGACAATGTTCCTTTACTTGACTACAGATTGAAATATTTGTACAACCTAATGCTTCAATCTATTTAGTATGTATGTTTGCATTCTAATGAACACGTTCTGTGAGTGTTTGTCACGGAATTATATTTTTGCTTCCTATATTTGGTCTGAAATTTTTAGAGGGAATTTATTGTTTAGTTATTTTACCTTGTCCATTAAAACAGCTGGACAAATCTATATCTCTCTGTTGCCAGTTTATGCTCTCTATAAGCAAACTATTTGTATAACATTTGTGAAAGACCCGTTTAAATTGTCAAACTTTGCATCTGGCAATTATTCTGACGTTTATGAGATTGTTATTGTTTCTTTAGACGAATAAAACCTAAAACAATACAACAACCACAGCCAAATATTTAGTACAATTTGAGTGCTGTCACTTGCTAAAAGGTTATGCTTACAGATAAAATTACCACATGAAATTGTTCTCGGCCGATGGAAAATTCTGCTCAGACAGAGCAGTTATGGGTGGGGGGACTAGGAATAAGTGCTCGTCAATTTGAACTGCTTTTAAAGCATTAACGATCATTTTGAATTGTACATCTTTTTTCAGGTTTCTATTTTTCAGGACATTATCGAAGACAGCTAGTAGCATGTGGGAAATTATGTAGCTCACAATTTGTTTTAAATGAAGGTAAATTTTATACCATGCCTTGTAAGATACAGAATGCATATTTTATTATTTGCGGAGTGAATTTTATTCAGTTAGAGTATTATCCTGTAAGGTGTCACAGTTTGGTTCTCATTAGTAAAGTCCTTGAATAGTGACATGGCACTGACGACAGACGTATTCACTGCCGTCAGCCGACGTTAAACATTGTCCCCATTTTGCATGGTTGCGAATCACATTGGGGGAGGTTACAATGCTGAAAAATGAAGACAATGCGGTTCAAAACAATTCAATTTGTTTCGACAGCCAAAAAAAAGAAATATTTTCCAATATTGATCCTAATGCGATTCCAGATTGTAGGATGAATGTGTTATTTTTACGGAAAATGATCTAAAAATAATCTTTAAATTGTTTGTGGTTCAATACATGTTTTTTCCTTTTTTTGAGGGGGGGGGAGGTGAGAAATGGGGATTTTAATTCATTACCGCAAGAGAAGATGCACACCTCGCGTATGATTTTTGGGCAAGTTTTTATTTAGTTTACGGATAACGAAATTCTTTTTCTTTTGTAGATCACATCACTTGCTAAATAAACAGCGAAATTACATTCAAGTAATTCGTTGGCGAAAGTAGATTTTGATAGAATGACTTCGGTAGAGAACTCAGATACCTGTCTCACAGTGGGTGTCCAGTAAATCTCCATGTTTTTCACCTGGGACAGACGCAGACTAATTAAACTATTTCCGTCTGATGAGGTATGAGACACTGGTGCCTCGCGTTTTGACAGGAGATGATTCGCACGGTGAGAGCTGCCAAATTACGGATTGCAAACTAATTACACAACAAAATACGTAGTTTCATGTATGACAAACACGTGTGCCTTTTAGCTCACACTCAATGTTCAAATCATAAACTTATATGTTTAAGTGGTAATATATTTAAGTTATATTTTTGTTGCTTGCAGTTAGTCAACTGACACTAATTACTTTAAATGTCAGTATTTTCAAATTATGTTCCGTTTAATTTACATTTGTCGATTTTCAAGTATCAATTTAACTATGCGTACGTATCTAATGTGAAATTCTAGTCGTACTCGTCTGCATCGTGTGATAGTGATAGGTACTGCGTTAAAAATGAGCCATAATTAATTAAAAATATAGAGATAAGTTATCACAATAATTCACTAAAGACCTGTACTATTCCAATATCTTAAGTAATAAGTAGCCAAAGTCATAACATGCAATTCCTAATGTGTGCTGTACAATAGTTTACAATAATGGTAGTGACTGTTTTTATTAATCTTTCAAAATTACATGCAACTTTTTATGACAATGTATTTTAGACAGAATGTTAATCATTTATTATTGAAATGTAGAGTCTTGATCGGGTCTCAAGATTTTCTATTGGTAACACTAACATAAAAAAGGCAATAACAATGCATGCGATTTTTTTATTTTCATTTCTCCAGCTAAAGATATTTGATATTTATTGTGCCTCTAGTCATAAGAGCAATTAGGTCGTTACCGTCAAAACTGCCATTTTGACAGAGTTGTTCCGTGAATCCAGTATCATCAAACAAGCGGTTACAACGAAGTGGCATTGTCGGATGCAGCAGAAGCTCTTATTTTTAACGCTCATTCCACTCATTTTCGTCACCGGGTTAGAATGTCTCTGGCACGGGTTTGTGTTGGCCTTATTGATAACAAATCGATACGTTGGGCCATCGATATATGTACATTATCACTACATAGCAAACGTCAGTGCAAGCAAACTCAATCAATAGCTAAAATCAAATGCTCCAAGTAAGCAAAACAAAGGCAAAAGTACAAGAATAACAGAACAAATATGAAGAAAAAAATAAGCGTCAAAACAAATAGCAACAAGACAAAAGACAATAAAGCAAAACAATTTACTCTTTAGCACGTTTCATTTTTCCAGTGTGATTATAATTTATTATTCTCCCAGGGGAAAGATGGCCTAATTAAATTCATAATTTCACTATTGTTAGTGCCGTTCTTGACGAATAAGACTCGGCATTTTGCTCACCGTCACTCCGGGATTATATAATTTTTGCAATACTTATTTCGTAATTGAGATTGTCAATGTATGAGGGAAGCGACTCAAACTTTTAGTGTTACGATAAACCATTCATTCTGTCTTTTGTTTCAATCACATTAGTTTTGATTAATTATCGCAGTAAAATTGATCTCGATATTGTAATGCATACTCCTGTATATTGTTCGACCTCTAGCTAAATAACATAGTGTATCCTATCAAACAATTAGAAAATTTCAAGGCTGACGATAGGCTTAACGCAGTAACTTTTGCCAACGGGTGACGGTGTTCACTCTTCAGCGAAGCCAATTAATCTTCTAAGTTCAGACACTTTTCCCCGGTCACGCCAGGCCTCTTGAAATATAATCTCGCCTCAGCGGGGTGAGAGAGGTGGGGAGCCGGGGCGTTAGCTTGACGATTTTTTTTTGTTCAAAAATCCAAAGAAAAATGCACAAACAATTACTCATGTTTTCAGGTTATTTCACATTCTTCCAATAGTGATCCCCTTTTGTATTCCACGATAAGGCAAGCGGAGTGATTACGGGGGAAAAGGGCGGTGTTTGGGGAGATGTTATAAAACCTCAACCTTTGGCGCATAAATTGAGAGGTGTTTGAACTACCCCAATACCCCCCTCCCAATACATACGCACCCCCCGTGGTACGCGATTATGTCAGGGTTGGATTGTACCTGTTGTCACAGTTGAGTTCACAGTAAATCAATTGTCTGGCACGGCAGCATAAGATAGAATACCCATTTCCAGTTACCGACAGAGTTATTTTCATTTTTTGTATACACTGTGGGTCGCGACGTGAAAAAAAAATCTCCTCCGTTTTGACAAGGAAGTGAATCATACATGGTGATAAGCTGTGGATGAGGGAAATAAATATTTCAAACGTTAAAAAACTAAGTGAAAATATAACAACATGTTATTTGTTCTATTTGAATATTCGCTATTACAAATTTAGATTGTAAAGTCATAACCGAGATTGGTCTATTTTGAAGGTACATTATTTTGTGTTTATTAAATGCATATTTTAAGTATTCTTTATGTTTATCTTTTAGTGGAGGCTGTGATCAATTTTATCTCAAAATGTTGTTTCTTAGGGATAATAGGTATTTTCGTTTTAAATAACATCCTGACAAAACTTAGTGCAGAGTATTATATTAATTCGAATTCATTTTTATCAAGTGTTTTGTCTTCTTATTCCCCCGTATTTTTTGTATTATTTGGCTAGTCATATTCCTTCAGAGTACGTTCATTATTACATGGGGGGCAATGAACGAAATTAAGGCAAAATCGCATGTTACACATATATTTTGAAAGTGAAACTACATGTATGTATATCATCGATTGTGATATTAGTGTTACGCGTACGCTATTGTTTGCCAATTTGGCTGGGAAATCAACTAGCATTGACTTGTTCGTACATTTTAGCAACGCTTATTTATTTGTGTCCATAGTATCGAAGATCTCAATATTCACGAATTAATTATTCACGACGATTACACTTGGAAAAATCATCATTATAATTGTTACGAACTCTCAGACGATATAGTTTCTCAAATTCATGTTATTTAGGTAAAAGGAACAAAATATTTAACATCAGAACACTATTTCGTTTTAGTTCTGGATAGGGAATTAGACTATAAGCAAGCAGTGGGATCAGCTACCTGTCCAAAACTGCATTTTGACAAGTTTGTCCCGTGGAATCCAGTATCATCAAACACAAGTAAACGAGAGATTGTCTTTGATGCAGTAAAGCACGTACCACCAATTTTCACATTGGAGCTACTCATGCACGGATTTTGTGCGCAGCTGGTTAATCAAAGAAAAGTTTACATTATTTTTTTATTGATTGCCCATTTAAACTGAATCAAGTATAGCCTAATGATTTAAATAAGTGTTAGACTTTCGCTGGTATTTATTTAATTAGTCAAGTTTTATAGATTCGGCGCAAAATAACCTGCCGATGTAAATTATTACTAGCTAAGAAACAGTCTATCTGATCATGTGATTTATAACTGTCTAACCAAGATCATCAGGTAGTTCATAATAATATAGATTATCGGATTACCCCAATGTTCGGATCAATTGTTAATCACGATACATAACAACAAAAAATAATTCATTATCTCAATAACATGAAAAACTGTTTGTAAGTGTCGCCCGACCAAGATCGTCTTATACAATGACTAATATCAATTGATTCGAATCCAATCGTCATAGTTGAAGATAAGATTTCAATAATAATTGTCTGATACTGTAGTTTGGCTTTTACTGTATTCTATTCTATTACGATCAGGTAATATAATCATGGAAATATACTCACGGACGGCAGAGTAACCAGGGCTTTTCAATATTTTTGTAATTTCTGAAAACCATGCGTAAATGATGCATTAACTTTGATATTATTCATCTTTACTGATAAGAAATGACTTTTCATGACTTAAGATATAGACTGATGTTAAAGTGATAGGCTAACATTGTGGAGCATCAATTTAAAAAATTGTCAAACTTTAATATCTGAGCTACATAGTAGTGTTCAAATGGACAAATAAACACCCTAGAATACAAAAGTTTGGAAAGCTACACTGCCAATGGCAAGTTATATATGAATAAACAATAAAACTCGGGGCGAGTTTTATTAACCTAGGTGTACACACAGTAAGTCTATGGGAGGAAATGGGCAAGTGAATCTGGTCAACGTACGATTTTCACTTTTTTAAAGCACTAAATAATCATTTTGAAATACAATTTTTTCAGGGCTTCATTTTTAGACCTTATCAAAGACACTGGTAACATGGGGAATCATGTGGCTCAGATTTTTTTAACTGTGGTAAATGTTAGCCAATGCCTTTAAGGTAAAATGTTCTGCACTCCAACAGCTTTCACATTTGAAACATTTATAATATTATGCTTCATCTTTTTATTTACTATCCATGTGTGCTCAGTCAGATCTGCTCAAAGGGAAACCTGATTCAATGAAATAGTTCCATTATTAAAGTAAAAAGTACAGTGAATGCATCAAGTATAGTTATGTTTTTGTTTCACAGCTGAAATAAATGATACAATTCCCCGAAAAATCTACTTTTACAGGTTGTTATTTTTTCGATAGCACTCCAAGGCTTGATTTCTTACTGCATTTAACACAAGGAATTACTCTTTCTTCTACGTCCAGGGAAGATAATGTGTCAGTGGTGACTCACCCAGCTCACAGTCGGTTCCCTCAAACCCCAATGGACAGGAACACTGGTAGTCAACACCATCCAAACTGCACACACCTCCATTCTGGCATGGGTTTGACAGACAAGGGTCTACCTGCTGGGCTGCAAGTGTTCAAAAAAAGGAACAAAATAAAGAGAAATGCATGAATATTGATATAATTAGGTTCAATTTAAAAAATTTGTATCTGATGAAAAAATTATCAAACAGTAAAATATTACGGAGTAATATGAGGATGGCTGCAGCAAAATGAATAAGACCTATCTTATTCAGATCTACACCAATTCTTTTTGCTTCCACTTTAAGAAAAAGACCTTAAATGGGGAAAATGAATTGCAATGTGAGAGGTTTAGGTAGTTAAAACCTGAGAACTCCGATAACTTACTGAGAGGACTGAACAAGGCAACTGCTGGGCTAATTCCCAGTCATTATTTGACAACAAATGGAACTACAACACAGGTGAGGTGAGTGGTGGTCACCGTGGTCTACCCACCAACCCACTCACTGTGGTGTGACTGTATAACAGGTAGATGGATGGTAGTGTCACTTTTGAGTTCCGGCACTCCTTCAGACCTTCACTATGATTTCTGGGTGACATTGTTTGTTTGTTTTTTATTAAAGCTTAGGTAATCACATAGCCTGTACCTGCCAGCTATGCCATGGGTAGTCCAATAAATATGATGTGCGGGCTGGCATAAGTTCTACACCGTCCAGTGTACACATACAGAATTGCCCGTAGCACTGGGCTCAAAACCAACAATACCGTTTGAAGAAAATCAGTGTTTTACAAATCAGGTGTCTTTTTGTATCGGTATGAGGTAGACTGAAGTATGAATTGAAAATTGAAATGAGGCCCAGTTTCTGATATATCATTGAATTTTTACATAAATATTGCAGTAAAACTCTTTTACACAAATTTGTGTGATAGCCATTCGGTTCTGCCAACAAATTGCTGTACGACGATCTGATCCTGAACAGACGACCACTAAAAATGTACAATTCATTGAAAAACAGTCTGTTATGGACTGTCTATGGCATGGGAAGAACACACAAATTAAGTATAATGATTGGTAAACCTGGCCTGGGCTGAGGGCATGGCAACTTAACAAGTCAATTGAGAATTGCCCAGATTGTGTAATAACACTGGAAAGTTTTTACACAATCTGGAACGTAGAGCGATGGTGTCTATTGTTTTCCTTTGCCGGGGGACTTCTCATTTAATGGTCCCCTATACTAACGGGGCAAAGAGTTTGCCGGCATGTCAAATGAGAAATCCCCGAAGGAAAACGACACACCGTTGGTCTAATTCGCAATTAACTTGTAACGCACCAACATAAACAAAACAATCATATACCAATATAAACAAAATAGTCATACCCCATTGTAACATTCCGTGTAACTATCTACTCGATTTACTCCGCCCAGACGCCAGTGACTGGCTGGCACCCCGTACCGGCGGCGGCACTTCGCCGTCGTGAGACAGCGATAGCTAGCCGCCGCGCCGGTGCGGTGAGCGTTCCGTCACTCAGTCCGATTCATTAAAACGCGCGTTTGTCATGTTTGTTATACACATATTTCTTCCATGGCATGCAATAATTTATAAAACAAACTTCTTTCTAAATTCGAAAACATAACTCAAATCACATGACTAAACACGTAAACAACTTACATTATTCACATTTAAACATTGTAGATTTCAGATCCTAACAAAATTATACGAGTCAAATTTCGGAATCAAATCGACCGCCGCGTTCGCGTCGCCGCGATGTAAATTTTGTTGAGCAGACGTTTATTGACACTGCCCTCTTCGGTAGAAATGCGACATCGTCATAATCTTTTATTGTCATCATAATTTTGTTGCTTATAAATCAGTTTGCGGTCGGAGTAACACAATTTAATTTACTTAAATCCTGGAATTTACATGAATTTTTAATTATGGGGAATACAAGGGTGTAAAACAACCAATTTATCTCTCTACATTTGAAATAAGTTATTACTGCATTATCCTGACTGCAGTTTCACTGAGTTTGATGTAGGCCTATACTTCCGTCGGTGTGCAGTCGACACAATAGTCATAATTTATTAATTTCGTCACCCCATGTGTAAGTCAGCGAAATCAATCATTTTAAGACAGTGGTTGGTGAAAATACAAAGAAAAATGCCCAAACTATGTGTAAACTACAATTCAGTGCGCCTAGTGACTCTTGTCCGACTTTGTCTTATATCATTTTGCCGCTTTCACTGTGCAGTATGCTGCATAGGACCCGGGCATAGGATTAACTAGCTATTATAGATTAAGCAACCAAACAAGTGATAACAAAAAGGGTCAACTCAAAATACCACAAACACATTATTTTACAGTAATCATACTTACACAATTCACAGTTTGTTCCAGCGAAA
>JZLH01S0098650.1:20264-33307 GCA_001188425.1 Eucidaris tribuloides
ATTGTTTTGTCCGTCGTGCTTTACATCAGGAATCTCTAGGTAATGGTAAAAATTTAATGAATGACTGTTTCACATTTCAAAACTAATGAACACCATATTAAGCCCCATATAAACAAGTCACCCATGAGGACCCAATAGATCACCAGATTCACAGTTCTGGCCTGCCCAAAAACCATTTGGACAGTTCCACAGGTATAAGACGTCTGTAGATTGTTGCATGTTGCCCATTTTCGGCAGGGGAGGATCACATTGGTCGGTGGCGGCGTTCACACTGCGTCTCCTTCCCAGCCATTGGACACATTGCCAGAAAACAGGTGCGACCGTTGGCTCCTTCAAAACAGGTACCACCATTTTTGACAGTGGTGCACTGGTGCAGGTGCTAATTGTCTGGCTTGCATTTGTGTAAGAAATAATTAAACAGACAGATTATTTTATGTATTCCATAATTTCACAAACATCGGTGATGGATGTGTTCTCCCAACTTTTGTATATTTTCTCCACTAAATAGCCTAACATATTACTGCTAACAATTACTAGAAAATCCAATTACTCAACAATTGCATTTCAATATGTTGAAACTCTTTGGCCCAAATTTGACTTTAATTACACTTACTATTGCTTAAAATCTGGTAATAAAGGACAATTAATTATAATTGAACATTTACTTATGTGTAAAGAATGCCTGGCCAAGAAGTGACGGGAGTAAAAACTTACAAGCCAATTTAGATGAAAGTTTACACAGTTTTCAAGATGTTACACTACCAACATATCCACATTTTGTTTGTGGTGAATCCATGGCCAAAATATCAAAAAACAGGAAATAAACTGCCAAAAGTAAAATTCTCAGATTTACAGATTCACAATGTTAAAAATGGCCAGACAACTTCTTACGATATATGAAATCCATATTTTGCTACAATTTACAAAGAATCTGTTTCATGTAAGTGTGCAGCGGCTACTTTACCAGTCTCACATTAAGTGCCTCCAAACCCGGCTGGGACACTGCAGAATATCGCTTAGCTGGGACACATCAAAACAAATGGCCCCATTCAAACACGGCATCACTTGGCACAGGCTTGAAGGGCTGGAGCAATAATAACAACAGATAGAAGTTAGAAAGATCGAAATGTATCTTATATCTATTATTATTCAGATTCATTTCATGCATAAACTATATACAGAGAGTTGCAGAACTAGCGCCTCATTTGTTGCAAACACAGAGGAAATGATTAAGTCACTTGCATTTTTAGTTTAGGTAAACACTATAATTCAGTATTTGCTAAATGTTTGTAAATGCTTCTTGATGTAAATGCAATGAAATAGCAATACCGTCTTGGTTTTCAGAAGGATAATTGTCATTAAGCATTGCAAATAGTTATCATAATGAAACTGCAACCAGGCAACTTCAAGCAAATCTACTGAAATCACTGATTTCAAGAAATTTGGCTTAACATCTGCCAATATGCTTGGTAATAATCCACAATATGAGCTAATACATCGTTACTTTCTCACATTTCATGCAATATGTACCAGTACTCTAATCTTACTTCAACATGTTATCTCGCTAGCATAATTTCTAGTAACAAATAAATAAACAAACATAATAAATAGAAAATAATAATAAGTAAACAATAATAGAATTTTGTCTTTTCTTACCATTTGACAGGTGCCCCTGTGAAGCCGGCACGCACACTGGCAGATGAAGGAGGTCTGTAGGTTGACACACACTGCTCCATTCTGGCAAGGGTCAGGGCTTGCACAGGTCAGTGGGCCGTCTCACAGTTGGTTCCCTCCCAGCCTGAGAGACAGGAGCAGATGTATCCACCATTCTCAACCGCTGCGAAGATGTGGCACCGTTCTGGATGCGGTCGCTGAGCATGCTGCTGTTAGGCTGTTGATAATAAGAAACATTTAAAATATAGATTAATTAAAGGGAAATGGCAGGATTGGAAGTAGTCTTCAACTTTAGCATACCAAGGCTCCCACAATCAAAGTTACATTGTTCAAGGTTTCTGCTGTGAAAATTCATTGGTTAATGATTCACTATTTTTAAACAATCACCATTAGTATTCGTGTGACACGCAATTGTTGCATGCTTTCTATGGGATCAATACCAATGAGGGCAGAAAATTAATCAGTACTATTGTATTCATGCTTGTTTCTTCATTAAGTAAACATTTAGATGTAGGGTGTGGAATAAAAAGTATAAAATTTTGAAATATTTGGCCCTTCTAATATTAAATTCATATAATTGATTTAAAGTATCATATTCCAACCAAAATTCTAAGACTACCAAGTGAAATATAAACATCTGAGAAAAACTACAAACATGTTATCAAATGTTTGCCATCTTGGACTATTGTATGCATTACTTCTAAGGACTGAACTGTCCCCCACCCCCCCCCCCAAAAAAAAAAAGAGCTCTGCGTAATTAACACAGTGCAGTAATATTTTACACTGATTCACAGATTGGTGCCGGTAAATCCATCTGCACACGTACAGACAAAAATTGGCCGAGTTCTGTGGCTGAAAACATGTGGCCTCCATTCAACAGGATCAGCATTGCATGCGTGTGACACTTTGGAATGAAGAAAAAATCGAAACATTAGATATATTAGTGTTTATTGTAGAAGTTAATTGGTAATGTAATTCCAGTCAACCTTATGATGATATTGACTCAAACAGAAGCATTCAGCAACATAAAATTATTACGTTACTTAGCTTATCTCTACTTTTTTTACTGTAAAAAAAGAGCGCGTACTTGCTGCCACCCTTCCTACACAATCACTACTGGTTATCGCTGCATCAGCCCAGTAAATTCAGAAAATGTAATGCATAAAAATTTGAGGATTATATGTTATTTATTTGTTATAATCTGCCAAACCAACATGTACTTTTATCAACTGCCTGCGACAGATTGGGTTTAGCATAATTAATATTTCATTTTAAAATTTCTTAAACATATATTTCACTGAATATATATAATGACGTACATTTTATTTTTCTTGTTTGTTTGAATCTGAAATGTAGGCAGTTACACATCAGCATAATGCCCTAGTCACTTACCTTCACTAGTATATGCCAGAAAACGGGGGTCACACAACAAACAAATCCCATCAATGACGTTGAGACATAGTGCGTTATTTGACAAGGGTTGCCAGAGCAGTCAGTGAATAGCTGAAAAAAATAGAAACAAAAATAGTACACATTGTTTACTGAAACTGATCATTGTGTAATATTCATGTTATTGAAACTGAGTTCATGTTGAAATTTTTCTTACATACAATAATTTTCAACATATTAAAACTATTTCTTTTAAATTCTTTGCATCATGTTGACTAAGGTTTAAGTAAAGAGTAAATGACATCATTGCGGGTAGCTCCTCAACTTGGGCTGATATGATACTACTCTAGAATCAAGTAAACTATGCAAGGCTTCTCTCGTGAAAATCTTGTAGTCAAACGTTCACTCATTCTAAAACAAACAATCTTCAATATAACTAGTAGCATGGAAACTGCTGGTGGCTTCTTATGGGGCTTATTTTTATCCTACCCGCTCGCAAAGAATAAGATACTCCTGATGTTTGATGCCTTATTCCTCCTAGCTAAACAAATTACAGACAAAATCCTCCCACAGTTGGAGCATCCAATCTGCTATGTGAACAGCTGGAATATATTTCAACTCATTTGGTTTTGAGGCAATTTTCAAATGTTCCCAATGATGTCACTAACCTTTAACTATTCTCACTTTCAGAACAAGAATGAAAAATGACTTTTCATACTTAAGCAATAATAGACTGAGTTAAAGTGAATAGGCTAACATTGTGAGCCATCAATTAAAAAAATGGTCAAACTTTAATATCTGAGCTACATGTAGGGTTCAAATGGGGACAAAATAAAACACCCTAGAATACAAAAGTTTGGAAAGCTACACTGCCAATGCAGCAAGTTATATATGAATAAACAATTAAAACTCGGGCGCGAGTTTTATTAACCTACGGGTGTACACACAGTAACGTCTATGGGAGGAAATGGGCAAGTGAATCTGCTCGTCAACGTACGATTTTCACATTTTTTTAAAGCCAACTAAATAATCATTTTTGAAATACAATTTTTTCAGCGGCTTCATGTTAGACCTTATCAAGACACTGCGCTAACATGCGGAATCTGTGCTCAATTTTTTTAACTGTGGTAAATGTTAGCCAATCTTTAAGGCCTAAATGTTTCTGCACTCAACAGCTTTCCACATTTGAAACAATTATAATATTATTGCTTCATCTTTGATTTACTATCCATGTCGTGCTCAGGCAGAATCTGCCTCAGAAGGGCAACCTAGATTCAATGAATACGTTCCATATTAAAGGTTAAAAAGTACAGTGAATGCAATCAAGTATAGTTATGTTATTTGTTTCACAGGCTGAATAAAATGATACAATCCGAAAAATCTATTATTAACCAGTGTTGTTATTTTTCGATAGCCAACTCCAAGCATTGATTTACTCTTACATGCATTTAACAACAATGGACATTACTCTATCTTCTACGTCAGGAATATAATGTTGTCAGTGGGTGACTCACCAACCTCACAGTCGGTTTCCCTCAAACCCCAAATGGACAGGAACACTGGTAGTCAAAACCATTCCAAACTGCACACACCTCCAATTCTGGCATGGAGTTTGACAGACAAGGGCTTCTCACTGCTGGGCTGCAAGTGTTTCAAAAAAAACGGAACAAATAAATGAGAAATGCCATGAATATTGATATAATTTAGCGTTCAATTTAAAAAATTTGTGTATCTGATGAAAAATTTATCAAACTAGTGGAAAATATTAACGGATATAATGAGATGGGGCGAGGCCTGCAGACAAAATGCAATTAAGACCTATCTTTATCAGATCTACACAATTCTTTTTGCTTCCACTTTAAGAAAAGACCTTTAAATGGCGGGAAAATGAATTGCAATGTGAGGGTTATAGGGTAGTTAAACCTGAGAACTCCGATAAACTTACTGAGAGGACTGAACAAGGCAACTTTTTTGCTGGGCTAATTCCCAGTCATTACTTTGACTAACAATGGGAAACTACAACACAGGTGAGGGGTGAGTGGTGGTCACCCGTAGGTCTACCACCACAACCCACTCACTGTGGTGTGAACTGGTATAACAGGTAGATGGATGGTAGTGTCACTTTTGAGTTCCAGGCACTCCCTTCAGAACTTCCACTATGTTCTGGGTGACATTGTTTGTTTGTTTTTTTTTAAAGCCTATAGTAATCACATAGCCTGTAACCTGCCAGCCTATGCATGGGTAGTCAATAAATATGAGTGTGCGGGCTGGCATAAGTTCTACCACCGTTCCAGTGACACATTACAGAAATTGCCCGTTAGCACTAGCGGCTCAAACCAACAATACCGTTATGAGAAAATCAGTGTTTTTAAAATCACGGTGTCTTTTATGTAGTCGGTATGAAGGTTAGGACTAAGTATGAAATTGAAAATTGATAATGAGGGCCCAGTTTCTAGAATATATCATTGAATTTTTACATAAATTTGCAGCTAAAACTCTTTTACACAAATTTGTGTTATAAGCCATTCGGTTCTGCCCAACAAAATTGCTGTACGACGACATCTGATCCTGAACAGACGATCCACTAAAAATGTACAATGTCATTTGAAAAACAGTCTGTTATTGGACTGTCTATGGCGCATGGGGAAGAAACACACAAATTAAGATACATTGAGATTGCGTAAACCTGGCCTGGGCTTGATGGCATGGCCAACTTAACAATTCAATTGAGAATTGCCCAGCATGTGTAATACACTGTGAAAGTTTTACACAATCTGGAACGTTAGAGCCGAAATGGGGGGTGTCTTATTGTTTTCCTTTGCCGGGGGACTTCTCATTTAATGCGTCCCCTATACTAACGGCGCACAAAGAGTCATATTGCCCGGCATCGCTCAAATGATGAAATCCCTGCAAGGGAAAACGACACACCGATTGATGTCTAATTCGCAATTAACTGTAACGCACCAACATGAACAAAAACATCATATACCAATTAAACAAAATAGTCATACCCCATTGTAACATTCCGTGTACTATCTACATCGATTATACTCCGCCGGACGCCAGTGCGGCTGGCACCCCGTACGGCGGGCCGCATCTTCGCGTCGTTGAGACAGCGATAGCTAGCCGCCGCGCCGGGCGGTGAGCGTTCAGTCTACTCAGGTCCGCATTCATTAAACGCGGTTTGTCATGTTTGTTATACATATATTCTTCATGGGCATGCAATAAATTTATAAAACAAACTTCTTTCTAAATTCGAAAACAATTTTTAACTCAAATCACATGACAAACACGTAAAACAACTTCTTATTCAGCATTTACAAACATTGTAGATTTCAGATCCTAACAAGAATCATGATACGAGCTCATAATTCGGCAATTCAAATCGACTCGCGCGTTCGCGCTTCGCCGCGTGATGTAATTCTGTTGACAGACGTTTATTGGACATGCCCTCTTGCGTGAGAAATCCGACATCGTCATAATCTTTTATTGTCATCATAATTTGTTGCTTATAAATTCAGTTTGCGGTCGAGAGAACAAATTTATTTACTTAAATCCTGGATTTACATGAATTTTTAATTATGGGGAATACAAGGGTTTAAAAACAACCAATATCTCTCTCATTTGAAATAATGTTATTATTGTATTATCCTGACTGCAGTTTTATGAGTTTGATGTTAGCCTATACTTCCGGTTCGGCGTGTGCAGTCGACACAATAGTCATAATTTATTAATTTCGTCACCCAATTGTGTACGTCAGCGAAATCAATCATTTTAAGACAATGGGTTGGTGAAAACTACCAAAGAAAATGCCCCAAACTACGGTGTAAAACTAAAATCAGTGCGACCTAGTGACTCTGTACCGACTTTGTCTTATATCATTTTTGCCGCTTTTACTCTGCAGTATGCTGCATAGTGATTATGAGCCTATTATTGATTAAGCAACCAAAGAAGCGGTGTAACAAAAGGCGTCAACTCGAAAATACCACAAACACTATTGTTTATGTAATCATACTTACACAATTCACAGTTTGTTCAGCAAACAGATGGGACACATGCAAACAGTGAGATCTCCTCCGCCACTCTGAAACAAGTCCCACCATTCAGAACATGGGTTATTGCGCACAGGGCGCTATCAGCTAAAATACCAAAGGCAAAACAATTAAGAAAACTATTAGGACCTCATTATATAACGAGTTTTATACACCACTTTCATTCAAATTATATTTTCATGCCATACTCCATAATGTTTACGGACAAATTGTTCTACTAGTCTATAATTTTGACTGAACATACTTTGCCAAATAACATGACGTAGCTACCGCCGGAACTATAACAAGATCAAAATGCTTGATGTGTATTATCTGAATGACTCATGAACTCATTATTTTAATCACACTGTTGCTCTCACGGTATTTTTACTGCAAGACTTCAGAGCTACTTATATTCTTGTATGATGCTACCGCGGGGGGGCGGGCAGGGGTGGGCACGTCGAGCTTACAAAGTGATACCTATGTGCCACACCGAAATCGAAAAATCGGGGGCTCTGGAAACGGGCTTGAAGTTGAAAAATGGGTGGTCTCTGGAAACTGGAGCTAAGGCTTCAGAAAACCTCAAAATGCTAGTGCCTCTGGAACTGCACCGCAGCGAAGTTCCGTGTGTGCCATTGGCGCGCTGTGCTGAAAGGGCAATGCTCTGGCTCGAGCGAAAAATCAGAAGCGAAACGGCAAATTTGGGAGTCTCTGGAACTGGAAAATTCAAAATTTTTCTGTGACGTCTGAAATTGAGATGCTCTGGAATGGAAATTTGGGCTGAAAATGGGGGTCTCAACCGCGGCACATACTTATCACACAATTATACTAAGTGCCCCCCCCCCCCCGGGAATAATGTAGTTCATATTACCTGTTTCACAGTTGGTGCCAGTAAAACCAGAAGCACACGAACAGATATATCCACTGCCGTCTGCTGACGTAAAACATTGTCCGCCATTTTGACAAGGTGACGAATCACATGGTAAAGCCAGTCCTGAAAAAAGAAAATGAAGAAATCATTTGTTGTGATATTGTATATATGTATCTACCTATGTGAACTATATTACTGTTGTGCGAACGCACACAGGTGCAGGGCGCGCATGGATTAGATTGCCGTAAATAAAGACACCACCAAGATAGTGACTCTCCATTAAATCTCACTCCTGAATTCTCAGTATTTGAACCATTGTGTTATGTATCACTACCAACATCAACAATCACAATGAGAGACATAACACAACATCATCCATGTAAAAATTATTCATGAAATGCATTTTTACATAATTGACAATGTTCTTTACTGACTAAATGAAATATTTGTACAACCTAATGCTTCAATCTACATATTATGTTGCATTCAAGAACACATTCATGAGTGTTTGTCACCGAATTGTTCCTATATTGGTCGAAATTTAGCAAACTGTTACCTTATTTACCTTGTTTAAAAAGTGACAAATCATCTCCTGTTGCAGTTCATAGCCTTTAAAGATACTATATAACATTGTGAAAAACCCGTTTAAAATTGTCAAACTTTGCTATCTGGCATATCTGACAGTTTTTGAATGGACGAATAAACACCCTAAAACACAAAACTTTAGACAGTTATGCTGTCACTTGTAAAAAATATACAGATAAAAATTAACACATGAAATTGTTCTCGGCCGATGAAAATACTGCAACACAGCAGTCTGTGGGTGGGGGACTGGAATAGTCTCTCAATTTGAACTGTTTTTAAAGCACTTAACGATCATTTTGACTTGTAACTTTTTTCAGGGCTTCATTTTTTAACATTATCAAAGACACTAGTAGCATGGGGAATCATGTAGCTCACATTGTTTTAAATTGAAATATTGTTATACCATGCCTTTAAGATACAGAATGATATTTCATTATGCAGAGTGTTTATTCAGTTAAGTTACCTGTGTCACAGTTGGTTCCAGTAAATCCAGAGGCACACGAACAGACGTATTCACTGCCGTCAGCCGACGTTAAACATTGTCCTCCATTTTGGCATGGTGACGAATCACATGGGGAGGTTACAATGCCTGAAAATGAAGACAATGCGGTGGAAACAATTCAATTTGTTTCGACAGCAAAAAAATATATATATATATTTCCAATATTTGCCCTAATGCATTGATGTAGATGAATGTGTATTTTACGGAAAATGATCTAAAATAATCTTTAAATGTTTGTGTTCAATACATGTTTTTCTTTTTTTGGGGGGGGGGTGTTAATTCATGACCGCAAGAGAAGATGCACACCTCGCGATGATTTTGGGCAAGTTTTTATTTAGTTTACGGTAACAAATTCTTTTTTCTTTTGTAGGATCACATCACTTGCTAAATAGAGAGGAAATTACATTAAAGTAATTCGTTGGGAAAGAAGCTTTTTGAATAGAATGAGTTCGGTATATACCTGTCTCACAGTTGGTTCCAGTAAATCCAGAGGCACACGAACAGACGTATTCACTGCCGTCAGCCGACGTTAAACATTGTCCTCCATTTTGGCATGGTGACGAATCACATGGGGAGGTTACAATGCCTGAAAATGAAGACAATGCGGTGGAAACAATTCAATTTGTTTCGACAGCAAAAAAAATATATATATATTTCCAATATTTGCCCTAATGCATTGATGTAGATGAATGTGTATTTTACGGAAAATGATCTAAAATAATCTTTAAATGTTTGTGTTCAATACATGTTTTTCTTTTTTTGGGGGGGGGGGGGTTAATTCATGACCGCAAGAGAAGATGCACACCTCGCGATGATTTTGGGCAAGTTTTTATTTAGTTTACGGTAACAAATTCTTTTTTCTTTTGTAGGATCACATCACTTGCTAAATAGAGAGGAAATTACATTAAAGTAATTCGTTGGGAAAGAAGCTTTTTGAATAGAATGAGTTCGGTATATACCTGTCTCACAGTTGGTTCCAGTAAAATCTCCCTGGCAGACGCAGAAATAACTATTTCCGTCCGATGATATGAGACACTGTGCTCCGTTTTGACAAGGAGATGATTCGCACGGTGAAGCTGCAAATTACGATGCAAACAATAACAACAAAATACGTAGTTTCATGTATGACAAACATGTGTGCTTTACTCACACTCAATTGTTCAAATCATAAACTTATGTTTTAGTGGTATATATTTAAGCATATTTTGTTGTTTAGTACAGTCAACTGACACAATACTTAAATGTAATTATTTTCAAATATGTCCGTTAATTTTACATTTGTCGATTTCAAGTATCAATTAACTATGCCGACGTATTTGTGATGTCAAACTGTAGATGGAAGTAGTATCACATTCATAATAATAAAGCCTGTGCCAGCATCAGCAAGTATCCAATATTAAGTAATAAGTAGCTAAATTCATAACTGCAATCCTAAACTACTGTTATCAATTTAGAATAATGTGTGGCAGAGACTGTTTTATTAATCTTCAAATACTGCAATTTAATATTTTAGAAAATGTTAATCACTTTAATGAAAAGACGTCATCAGGTTCAGATTCATGGAACTAACATATAAAAGGAATAACAATGCATCGATTTTTATTTCATCCCAGTAAGAATGAGATATTTATGTGCCTCAGCAAAGAGCAATTAGTGCTTACCGGTCAAAACTGCATTTTGACAAGTTGTTCCCGTGAATCCAGCATCACAAACACAGGTAAACGAGAGATTGTCGGAAGCAGCAAAGCACGTACCACCATTTTCGCACGGAGTACTCTGGCACGGGTTTGTGGCACCTATGAACAAACGAAGTGGGCCATTATTTACATTGGTGATATGATCATATTTAAACAGATCAACTCAAAGCAACGCAATGCAAGCAAACCAAATCAAAGCAAAATCAAAGCAAAGTAAAGCAAAACAAAGGCAAAAGTACAAGAATAAACAGAACAAAATAAGAAAAAAAAATCAAGCGCAAAAACAAAAGCAAAAGCAAAAGCAAAGCAATTTTACTTTTTACACGTTTCATTTTTCCAGTATAATGAAATTTTTCCCAGTAGGGCAATTAAATTTGTATTGTTGCACTGACGTAGACTCGCTGACGTAAACTGGGTTTAAATTTTTGCATACATTTCGCATTGGTGCTGTGTTTTGAGGAAGGATAACTTTAGTTTACGATAAGCCACTTCTTTCCGTCTGTTTGTTCAATCACATAGCTTTTGAAATATCAATAAAATGACGATTGAATGCATACTCCTGTAATTGTTCGAACTGATAATTATTTAAAGTGTTAGGCATGTACCTATTTCACAGTTGGTTCCAGTAAAATCCCCCTGGCAGGAGCAGAAATAACCATTTCCGTCCGACGACGTGAAACAATCTCCTCCGTTTTGACAAGGAAGTGAATCACATGGTGAAGCTGTGGACGAGGAGGGAGACAGGGAAATAAATATTTCAATACGTGAAACTAAGTGAAATAAACAACATGTTATTTGTTCCATTGAATATCGCAATTACAAATTTATATTTAAACATAACCGAGAGGTACATATTTGTGTTTATTAAATGCAAGTTGTTCTTTATGTTTCTGTTTAGTGGAGAGCTGACAATTTTTCTCAAAGGTTGTTTCTTAGGGAAATAGGCATTTTCGTTTAAATAACACTCCTGACAAAAAGAGAAAAATAATCGAATTCATTTTACAGTTTGTCTTCTTATTTCCGTACTTTTGTATTATTTGGCTAGTCATTTAATTCAGAAGACGTTCCATATTACATGGGGGCAATGAAAAAAATTATAGCAAAATCGCATGTGCATATATATTTTGAAAGTGAAACTACATGTATATTCATGATTGTGGTTGTACCGTCGCTATTGTTGCCAATTTGGGAAATCAACTAGCATTGACTTGTTCGTACATTTTTAAGCTACATGTCACGTACAGTATAATTCACATTATTATTTCACAAGATACCACTGGGAAAATATCATTTAATGTTACGAACTCTCAGAGATTATTCTCAAATCGATTGGTAAAGGAAACATATTTCAACCACCTATTTTCGTTTTAGTCTGGTAGGATTAACTTAAGCAAGCAGTGGGATCACTTACCTGTCAAAACTGCATTTTGACAAGTTGTTCCCGTGAATCCAGTATCACAAACACAAGTAAACGAGAGATTGTCTGATGCAGTAAAGCACGTACCACCATTTTCACATGGAGTACTCATGCACGGATTTGTGGCAACTGGTAATCAAAGAAAAGTTTACATTATTTTTTTATTGATGCATTTAACATGGATCAAGTATAGCCTAATGATTTAATATAAGTGTTAGACTTTCGCTGTATTTATTTACATTATGTCAAAGTTTTATAGATTCGGCGCAAAATAACTCGATATACTAGCTAAGAACAGTCTAGTTGAGTAATGTGATGTTATAACTGTAAAATCATGGTAGTTATAATTAGATTATCGATACCCCAATGTCGGATCAATTGTTATCACGATACAACAACAAAATCATTCATTTTCGACAGTGTGTGTCCCGCGATCAAGATCGTTTTAACATTGACTTTAATATCGTCCATGCTAAATAATGAATTCAATAAAACTTCTGACGTAGTTTTGGCTTTACTGTATTCATCATTACGATCAGGTATATAATCATGGAAATATACCACGACGGCAAGTAACCAAGCATTTCAATATTTTGAATTTTGAAACGGTAAAGTGCATTCAATTTGATATTTCATCTTCTGAAGGTGATTTATCGTGAATTACCTATTTCCTACCATTTTGAAGATCATATTTCGCGACAGTTGCCAATGAAGGATTGAAAATTATAAAAAGTTACACATTACCTTTATGGCAAAGTCTCATATTATGAATTGGCTGGTCAAAATGAAATATCTCTAAAATGAAATGACAATTAAATCTAAAACAAAAATAAGTACACGCGAACATACAAATAACGCTCTATGAAGGAAAAATGAA
>JZLH01S0098650.1:33357-43566 GCA_001188425.1 Eucidaris tribuloides
TGGAATGGAACTCGCATGAAATTGATATTCCTGTCTTGTAATATAATCTGTAATCGATTATACATTATTTTGACTTTTGTTTAACCATTTATATTTCTAGTTGTAAATTATAACAAGCAGACAGATGAGGGGTCAAAGAATCCGAGAGCAAATGTGTGATAGTTTTAGTGAGGCCCTGAGTTAGCCTGTATGCATTTCGTTCACAAGAAGCATACTTTGCTTTCCGTCAGTCATTTCCTTCCACATTTTTATTTTTTATTTTTTGCCTGGGGGACACAGAAAAATTGTTAGGGTCCATACCCCAGGCACCCCCCCCCCTTTGGCTACACCCCTGGGGTCAAGGTCTGTATATTACCTGGTACTACTGATGATATTTCGCAGTTCGGCCCAGAGAAAGTCACCGAACAGAAGCAGGTATAGGCCGAGTTGTCATCGAGGGCAAAACATTGTCCTCCGTTCTGACAAGGGTTTGACGTGCATGGGTTGACAGCTTTATTAATTGGAAAATGAAAACACGGAGAGAGGTGATCAGGGATGATCCTTGTTATTAGATTGTATCACTTATAAAATCAATACATATTTGTATACACGAATATACACCAATATGCTGTGGGAGTATCAGGGAATCTGTTCATTTGAGAAATTAAAAAAAAAAAATCATCTTTTACAAGAAGTAACTGTTCTGAACACGGCTGTTGGTAACGCAGAGTCTGTTCGTTATGATTGGAAAAATGATCAATGTATAAGTTTGATGTGTGTTGGACATTTCTAGGCAATTCCGTGTAGATTCTATTTTTATACACTCTACTTTCAAATTTGTGCGGTGTTGTATTAAGTTGTTTACGTACAGTTTTACATCAAAAAATCGAAATATGTAAGTGTAATTGGCCGGGGTAATTGGTTACGAGCATTAGGCCTAAAAAATACATGTAGTTCTATTCTGAATAAATTAGACCTTACCAATGATACGTGGCATATTTGTTATCCAATAAGAAGACTGTCTTTGTAGTTTACTTGCAACGATAGGCCTGTCTTTAAGTGCAGATACATGTCAGTGTTAGGAGAGAATCAGTTCATTTGACCTGACCGATTGCGACAATTCCTTCTAACTATTAGCACAGAGGCACGTGTTCACAATTTGAATACTTTGGAAATAGCGTGTACTTGCGAGTTTTATATTTGATAACAGTATTAATTTGACTGCCTTAAATGTTTGTCCAGTAAAGTAAACTTTATTGATACCAATAGCCAGAACCGTTTGTTTCAAGGACAGAAATTCGACACTTAATCAACACTTTCAACACCTGAATCGAGAACTTTGTAAATACGATTATTGCAGTGAGAAACATTGTAGTGAAACAGTTTGAATTGATAAAGAGACGAATGACCCCCAAAATGAGAAAGAAACATTTAACAGCAGGGGCGTCGATCCTAGGGGTAGGGGGCAGTCATCCCCCCCATGAAAATATTGGGAGCGGCAAACATATCAACTTGCCCCCCCAAATAATTTGGACAATTTGGAAAAAGTAAGAATATGTTTAAGAAGCAGTGCAAAGCACTACAAAACGGTTAAAGACACTAAGTCAAACTTTGCTATCGGATAGATCGGACAGTGTTTGAATAGACAAATTAACACCCTAGAGCACAAAAATTCTGTCACTCGTAAAATGTGTACAGATAAAAATCGACACATGAACTATAATTGTCAACTGATGAAAATTCTGCGACATAGCAGCCTACGGGACAAAAGTGCAATGGTCGCTCAATAATTTTAACTTGTTTAAAAGCACATAATGATCGTTTTGAACTGGAATTTTTTCAGAGCTTCACTTTTAGAACTTATCAGATACACTTGTAGCATTAGGATGATAGTATCATGTAGCTCAGATTCAACATAAAAATACTACTTAACATACGCGCGCAGTGCGCCGTTGCCCCTCCCCGGGCCCCTCCCCCAATCCAAAAATGGATCGACGTCCCTGTTTCACAGTACCAAGTAAACACAAAGTTTTGGACAATGTAGTTCACTGAAAACTCAAGGACATCATGTTATAAGGTTTTGTGTTTTGTAAACAGTATGCAGATGTTGTTTTCAAAGCTGGAACTCCAGGAAAGTGGTAT
Source organism: Eucidaris tribuloides (assembly GCA_001188425.1). Lineage (NCBI taxonomy): Eukaryota > Metazoa > Echinodermata > Echinoidea > Cidaroida > Cidaridae > Eucidaris > Eucidaris tribuloides. The sequence goes on from JZLH01S0098650.1 coordinate 35,479, forward strand.
ATAGCTGTTTTTTTTTACATTTTGTTACTGCTATACGTAAAGTCATCCTTCAGTAAGTTTCGGCAATTGTTCCATGACAATACCAACTATAGTGACTGCATGTAGATGTCTGGAATACTTACTCCGTTCTGGTAGCTCGTTCGATGTGACTTGAACCCAGAATATTGACCTCTCTTGAACAAACGTTGCTCTAAACAACACGAAAAAAAAAACATTGTATGACGTTATGCTCATTGTGAATGTCTTTGCAGATTGGCCAAAATCATACAGTACATGAAGTTACAAGCAGAGAGGTGATTCATGGCACAATTGTTGAAACACTGTTTTGCATATTCGACTGAATCAATGTAACAATGTAGTCTTGCAGTGACATTCCAAAATTATGATCCAAAAGAGAACAGTCAAAATTGAAGTTTATTCAGGTTTATTCGCTCCTAAATGATGAGAATATAGCAGGTATGCAAGATACCTCTAGATATTGCATATCATCGAAAACATCACTTGAGCTTTTCGTCATATGCTCACTTAGGGTTCTTGGGATCATTTATTTGTCACATGCTGGTGATCTTGACGAAATGTTTATTATTCGTTTATCAAGAGCATATACAGCATTAATAACATGTAAAGATCAATATTTGATATATACACATGAATGCATACACGAATTCAATTAGAACAACTGATAAAATATGTGTACCATCAATGTATAAAAGAAATTAAGAACAAACAGACAACATCATATTTAGTTAATTAATAGCATATACACTTACACAAAATATATATTTCCAACACTGGAGGATGGCGCCCTCCATTCAAATGTAAGATCCGAAGGAGTCTTTTCCGAATTATCCGTATGTGTAACCGAATCCCCTACATTTACACAATCCAGGGTTTGAAATGTATCAGGGTATGATATCCATTCACCAACTGGTTCGGATGATCCGGGAACTCTGGCCTGCATTAAGAGTCCTCGTAACGTTGGCGCCCCTGATAATCGCACTGAAATAACAGGACGAAATATCAAAATTGTTATTTAAGAGATATTTATAACCATCAAAACCTTGGCATCAAAATTACGAATACCACAACAAATTATTTGGATATGAAAAAGCACAAGTATCAAAAGGTTAAAGGCACTTTATACATTTAGTACATAAATTCGTAATTTTATTATCAGCTCTTTCAAAACTAAACTACTAACGGTCTGGAGACTTTATCTTCTGGGATACCAATTAGTTTCTAAGTAACAACAGTTATGTTTGATTTAGTCATGTTCCAAAATTTACAAGTATTATAGAAGAATCATACGAATTCAAGTTCTTGTAATGCATCACTAAATTTTCAATTCTGTGTAACTGTTGGTGTAATTAATTGTCTAATACATTAAGTAGTAGGCGTGTAAATTAGGGTAAAACTATAGGTAAATAAGCAAAATCAATGTTGTAATCGAATCAACAAGTATTGTGTCCGAATTTGCAACACCCTGCAATTTATTATAAATTGTGACCAAATGCCTGGCGCTCCTCCGAGTCATCTAAATAGTGACCCTTAATCCGGACACAACCAAATTACAAGACAAAATAGAATTATTGCGAACCTATCATGTATATTATACATTGTTTAACAAAAATAAGTATCACTTGGAAACTTGTTACAGAGGTATGTTATATAATAACGTGGGAGAACTAAATATCTAGGCTGAGCAAGCTATTATCACAACAAAATGGAACAAAGTATGCCCACTACACACAAAAAAAACCCCACTTTTTAGGGACGATAAAATAACAAGTGTTTTCAAAGGAGTAGCTTATAAATCACAACAGTAGCTTGAGTGACGTTTGTATTTCCTCAGTCTCTACGGGGTTCTATGTGTTTAGAACATATTTGCGTGTTTCTGTAATCTTTCCCTTTTTCATACGGTGAAAAGTAATTCTTTTTCATTAGCACTTGTGAGCGTCGCCAATGGCGTCAAATCCGACATTGTGTGAGAATGGACGATGTAACAATGTAAAGTCCTTATACGGTGGATTATTTGTGGTAACATAATCACGAGCGCGTCCTTGGTTACGCGGTAAAAGGGAATCAGGTCGAAAGATTAGATAATAACGTCTTCCATTTTTATAATAAATATAGCAATTTGTGATTTCAGTCTTTAAAAACAAAATATATATTTGGTCTTATCTGGAGGTGTCACCTCCATTGCTGTATACAAAAAGTACAGGAATAATGAAAATACATTCTTTCTGTAAATCTTTCATTAAATGAATTAAATCATTGAGATTCACCAATCCGTGTGAGCTTGGAACAAGAATAAAGCATAATATTTAGATGTGTATAATGTTTTCTGGAAGTCAACTGTGTATGGACGTCTTGGATTATAGTCGTGTCTTAAGCATGAATTACTGTAATGGCAGTTTTTTAACTATGGTAATTGTTACATCTTAAATATAAATTTCATGCAATGATTCCTTTTATGGTGCGATATTATGCTGTATTGCTGAAACTTTAACGGATTTATTACACATGTATCGAAAGAGTGTCCCATTACATCATGAATCTTACCGTGGTCAAAAAGAGATCACGGTAAAAAGCGTTACATTTCAGTAACCCGCCGGTCACCCGTTTCTCAAACTATACAGACGAAGAAGATTAGTTTAAATCCATCATTTGCTTTTATCCTCGTTAATCGTCCTCTTGTGTAAAACGAAAATTTGCATTTGAATAGTATTTATTCTTTCCCATGAAGAACAACCTTGTTCGAGAAAGCACTGTATACCTTATATATGTCCGCGTGCTTATATCATTTCCTCTTGTTGCACAAAACGCTGAAATCTTAGGGAGATTGTGTCGTGGGTGTATGTGTGGTATGTTATTCAATCGCATACCACACACATACAAGTCTACGTTTGAATGTATATATACACAAGCGAATTTTACATTCATACATTACATGTATGCATTCTCAATAAAACGACGGTAATGTCATTGTGTTCTCGTATTTAATTTTGATGAAACTGATACAAAATTGGTGAAACCTGTAAGTACGTATACCATTACCAATTCCATTCACACAAGAGAATAACCAGTGCTAATTTCCATGTACGCTATAATATACAGTACAAAAATGTAGTGTTCAGTGGGTTTTATAGCGTACACGTATTAAAACAACGCACGCGTTATGAGACAATAATCAAATATATAGTCCCATTAAATTTGAAATGGTAGACTCGTTGACTTACATTTGATAACACGTAATCGATACAAACTTAAACTTTTTTTACCTAAAGGAAAAGAGTCTGATTGGAAACAGTTCTCATTTGTGACCAAAACAGTTCTAGCACATAGTATACTGTTCAATATTTATGCTCTAACAATTATGTGGTCACATGTTTATTTTTTAAACAATAACAATTTGTACTCGCTGCGACATGCAAATTTGTTGCAGGGGCTACAGCTTTGTATGGGTTTAATTCCTATCAGGGTTGCAACTATTCAGTAGTGGCATATTCATGCTTGTTTCTCCTCAAGCAAATTTCGTTGACAACTTCCCAGTCTAGATATACACACCACTTTGTGTATAGATTGGTATATGTTTCAACTCATTTGGTTTTGAGACATTTTAAGTAGTGCTCCCAGCCACGTCATTGCCCTAGTGAAATCTGCTTATTCTGCTATTGCAAGAGTGTTATCACAATTAGGTTAAACTCTTGAAGTTATGGGAGCCAGCTAACAAGCTCTTTAATATAATCTTGGCATATCCAGAACTTGTTTAACTGGGGCCACAAAGTCATTCCGCAGAGCAGTTCAATTTATAAGCGTTGATCCAGCACAACCATGCTCTCGATTGCGCGGAGCACATATGCACCCTTATCCCCCTGGATCAACCAATGTCATACGAACCTAAATGAACTGACACAAAGCGGGTAGGAATAATGTGAGGGAGTGGTGCTACATTTCGATGATTTTGGAGTTACAAAATGTTTGGTGTATGGTGGCAGACAGGGCGGAATACGCGAAATTTACCACTCATCCTTTTGGCCTCATTTCTCAATGTAGTTACCATATGTTTAGACACACTGAGAAGTAAGAGCTCCCATGCGTAGAGCAAGTAAGGTTCCCTTCAATCTTCTTCTTAAAGCCACAGGCTAACATGGTGGAGCTTCAATTTAAAAAAAAATGTCAAACTGTAATATGTGAGCTATATAGTCGTGTTCAAATGGACAAATAAACACCTTAGAATACGAACGTTTGGTTAAATTATGCTTCCACTGGCAACATATGCATGAATAAACAGTTTGCGCTCCGGTGGAGGATAAAATAGCCCAAATCGGCACATTGTAAGTCTATGGGAGGAAATGGGCAGGTGAATCCGGTCAATTTGAGTGCTTGTAGATTTTCACTTTTTTAAAGCACTAAATCATCATTTTGAAATACCATTATTTTCAGGACTTCATTTCTAAACCCTTATCAAAGACACTTAGAGCATAGAGGATTATGTACCTCACAATTATTTTGTTAAATGGCCAATGTTATCCTATATGTCTGACTTCGAAGTATAATACCGAAAGTTAATTGCATTACAAATGTGGTAACTTCACTTTCTCGAAATGCACATTTGCAGCACCGTTATAAATAAAGCTATACATCTTTATGTTATAAAGGTGCATTTGCTAGTCAATGATATTGATACGACATAATGATTTTAAACAGTTTGGATATATTGTGTTTATATAAAAAAAATGTTTATAGTATTTTGTAAAGTATATAATATACATCAGTTCACTACAATATCTTAAGAAATAGGAAACAATTTTAGAGATACCTCACGAAATCAAACTTGTAAGACACAATATTAGAAATACCATTACCTATAATCTGAAAAAGGAATAAGTAGTAATTATAACATGTAGCACGGGAAAGGTAAGAGTGAACAAAGCTTGTATGATAGAAAATGGGACATGGACGGGTGGGGCTGTTTTAATTTACTTACAACTGACTCATGAAATACCTATAATCTGAAAAAGGAATAAGTAGTAATTATAACATGTAGCACGGGAAAGGTAAGAGTGAACAAAGCTTGTATGATAGAAAATGGGACATGGACGGGTGGGGCTGTTTTAATTTACTTACAACTGACTCATGAAATATAATGTATATTGTGCAATAATCTCTATTTTGAAAAGATCTGAACAAGTAATACCATGTGAATTTACTATATGTTTGAGGAATTGATTTCGAGAAAGGGTGAATTTCGATTGGATTTAATTCGGTTCATTTGAGACTGCTTAGGTTACTTATTAATCAAATGTTAATTTCAATCAAAATCAAATTACTCTTAAGAAGGGACACGTTCACTTAATTGTAACAAAAGAACTATTTTCTCGAAGCGAGTTATAGAAGAACAAATACGTAAATTACGTCATTATATAACTCAGATTAATACTAGGGCATAGACATACTGAGAAAAACACGTGTAAGTAAGGTCGTACTGATATAGGGCGCGTTTTATTGACAAATTTGTACAAAATTCGTTGACACTTGTAAATTTACGAGTACTCAATGCTTCATTTTGGTTTTGTTATTTCATTTCAAGACACCTTCGTTTGTCTGAATGAACTGCCAACAGTAAAGTTTACTACAAAATCGCCCAGTCAATAGCAATTTGTCGTCTCTTGGCAAACGTTTTCGAATGTTTGCCCTGCATAATAAAGAGTAACGTTGGTCTGTTTTGTCCAAATGCTGGAAGTCGTTCGCAGTCGGTCACTGACGTAATTTACGCAGTTACATCACGGAAATACGTAATGAGCATCTAGATAAAAGGCTAAATATATTGTCAGATTAATAAATAAATAAATAAATAAATGAAATAAATCAGGTAAAGTAAACAGATAAATACATTTCGATGAAATTGTGTGTGGTGTGTGAGTGTGTTGTGTGTGTGTGTGTGTGTGTGTGTGTGTGTGTGTGTCGTTGTGTGGTTGTTGTGGTGTCGTGTGTGTGTGATGTGATGTGTTGTTGTGCTGTGTGTGTGCTGTGTGTGTGTGTATGTGTGTGTGTGGCTGTTGGGCGTGTGTGTGTGTGTGTGTGTGTGTGTGTGTGTGTGTCGTGTGTGGTGTGTGTGGTAGTGTGTGTGTGTGTTGTGTGTGGTGTGTCGTGTGTGTGTGCTGTGTGTGTGTGTGTGTGTGAATGGTGCTGTGTGTTGTGTGGTTGTGTGTGTGTGTGTGTGTGTGTGTTTTGTGTGTGGTGTGTGTGGTGTGTGTGCTGTGTGTGTGTGTGTGTGTGTTGTGTGTGCTGTGTGTGTGTTTGCCATTTGTGACAATTGGGCTTCTTAGTCATTTGGGTCGATCGTTCTTTGCGTACACGTATGTCGCTTCCTCCATAACTAACCCTTTCATGAATTCTTTCGTGACATCTGCTTCAAGATTTCTCTTAGAATTATAAAACTGAATAGACAAATATACGAATACACAGATGCACAAAAAGCATGAAATAACGAATATAAATAAGTTTTAACAATATATCATTATGACATTGTCTGAAAAAAAAATCGTTCAGCATCTTGTCGAAGTATGAGAGAAGTCCGATTCAGGCTAATCGGACAATGGCCCACTTGACAGATAATAGCGATTTTTACGATATAACGGGATCGTGATAGGACCAACTGGCACTCGCCACCGTGGCGGTTTTACCATTAGTGTCTCGAGGAGAGTTGGAGTTTATAACATGAGCTCAACCGTGAAAATTACGCAGGAGCCACTGGCGTCGTAGCCTGAACTATTTTAAGGAACTATTTTCATTGAAACTGTGCTTTTATTCATGCTGAACCATGGGCGTCGATCCATTTTCCGGATTGGGAGGGGGGGGGGGGCAAAAGTGAAAAAAAAAATGTACAAAAACCAAATTGCAATATAGTATTTTGCGCCCGAAACCGCAGATAACATTCAAAATTGTGTATATTTAATAGTATTATTATGCGAAGTTTAATGGTTGTCTAGTGCTTTCCAATGCTTTTTAAGCATATCCTTGCATTACATATTATGAATTGTTCAAGTTGCCAAAATTATTGGGGGGGGGGGGGGCAAATCGATATGTTCGCCCCCAATATTTTCAGTGGGGTGGCGACTGGCGACTGCCCCCCTTGTCACCCCAGGATCGACGCCACTGGCTGAACCAGTGTGACTACATGACGTAAAAAAACTATGTCTTTTCAGACTTGAGGTCAATCAATCTGTAAACCAACAATGCGTGTATTTAACCATTTTGCAGACTGTCGTATTATGTGGTAAGAATGTTGCCTACGTAATAACAGTATGCATATAAAACGTCTAGACTGAAATAAAAGCGCGCGCACAATTGATCGTAACTACTTTGGATTGTTGAGAATGATATTCAAACCGTTAGATCGAACATAAGACGACCAACATCCGATATCGTATTCCAGGGTGATGGATAGAGCAAATTTACTCCTTGGGATTAAGTGCGTGAAGTATTTCAGACCATGGACCCATTCATTGAATTAGTATTTAAATTCCTTGTTCAATCAAAATGTTTGGAGTGGTTTACGCACGTTGAAAAAAAATCCATGGCATCACAAAGTTTACAACACATAAATTCCGTTCGCATCTGTACCTTTGGCCAATTCGTTTTCAAGTTCATTACCGATCAGTGGCAGGAAGGCTTCTTGGTCATTGATGGCTGGCTACTTGATTAATTGTAACGTGAATGTATTGTATTCCGATTTTTTTAAATTCTTTTTGTTTCTAGCTGAGAAAATATGTCGTTTTATTCCAAAGGCATTTAATGACGAAACAAGGAGTAAAAGAACAAATGAGACCCTTTTATTGAATCAGTTGAGGGACAGATTAAATGTAAGATTGTGAGTGAATAACTTATTCTATTTCTTCATGTCCACATTCGTACTAAAAAATACGGACACACATACCCACAGACACACAATAATTGTATAAAATCACCTATTTATTCCTTTATTTATTACTGTTCCTAAATATTAACCGATTTATTTGTTAATTACTCATTCATCTGTTGCTTAAATGTGTTTATATATATATATATATATATATATATATA